>JAIOTZ010000314.1:0-63807 GCA_023374045.1 Limonium bicolor
TTGTTTTTGATTTGGACAAATGAGCAAGATTTAACAAGTGTCAAAGTGGGAGTTTCCATGGTGATAGTGGTATTACCGTGAGAGAACAAGGAAGAAGGAAGAAGAGAGGGGGAAACCGGTGAATGAAGGAAAGAAATGAGAGTGAAGATAGGATTTGCTTTAAGGAGATATTTATGCTTATAAAGTAAAAAGGTAAGTTTAATTAGTTTTCTTTACTTACTTATTATTATCAACTAAGGAGTGGTGAGTCACACACTTTAAAAACCGGCCCCCTTTATTAGTATGAGGGCATTTTAGTCTTTGTTTGTCAATTTAATTACTTATACAACATATGTTACAAAATAGTTTATAAAAATCACTATTCACCTAAACAAGGCACTTAGAAGTGAAATTTTTGATTTCCCATTAATATAGCCACCCAAATGTGATACTATATAGTACACATATATATTTAAGAGTAATGATGGACATTTAGCCATTCAAAACTCATTTACAAGACAATTTTTCAAAAACGTGCTTTAAGACTTCTTAAAGCACATTTTGTGTTTTAACTTGTTTTCAAGCTTGGTTTTCTTTGGTAATTGGTTTAATATGTTCATTAGTATATAAATGAGGTCTTGGTGAGCTCATTAGGTCTTACTCAAGTTTATCCCAAGCTTAGAGCACATTTTGGCTCTTATTGACTTTAAAGCACATTTGTGTTTCCTTTTGTTTAAATTTGTTTACTAAGGTTTCTAAGACTCTTTTTAGTCTTAATAAATCATGTTTTAATTTAACACAGCATACCAAGGTTTGGGGTATTTCAATTATGTGAGAAAAATAATTAAACCAAGGTGAGGCCCAGAATATATGCTATATTTTGAGACATTTATTGTGTAATTCATTTTGCAAGTTCAAGGTTGTAATAAGGCCATGTCATTAGGCCATTTTAATTTAAGTTTATAGCTTATTTAGTAAATTTATGCTTATAATTAAGTTGGGGCCAAATCGTAATTACTAAAAATTAGAAAGCCGTGGGCTTAATTAGAGCAATTAGGGTTTTTAAAATGAATTTAATAAAAAATTATAACATTTTATAAGTTTTGGGTCAAAATAGTAAAACAGAAAAGTATAGGTTATTATTAGTGATTACCGAAAAAGTTGGTTCCCATTTGGTATTAGAAGTCAAAGTTGACATATAGGAGACTTGACCAATTTTGGAGAATTTAAGAAATTAAAATACTAACTTATATTAAGATAGTATTAAATTGTAAAAGAATTATAAAGATGGGGGCTATAATTAATTCCGAGACTTAGGGTACTAAATGGAATTTAGAATAGTCTTAGGTTATTAGGAATTTTTAGAAGTTTATTGGTTAAATATGGAGTTTATATGAATTATATAAGTATAATATAGGTATTTCATGATATTGTACAAATGGGTAACTTTTGGAAAAAAACCGAGATTTTAAAGGAAGTATAAGGTTAGGAATAATATTTATAACTTTTGGTATAGTTTGGTGATTTTTGGAGTTATATATAAGGTTTTATAAAGATGTATGTATAAATATAGTTGTGATGATATATTAGAAACTATGTATTATTAAATTGGGAAGATTGTAAAATATAAAGTTTGGTGGTGGAAATTTAATTAAAACAGTCCAGGGGCTGTTCGAAAATTATAGCTTTTTAAAAACTATAAGGTACAATATGATTATGGTTATAAGATTTATAGTATGATTTAATAAATAGTATGTATTTATATAGATATAAGGTTAAGGTATATAAATAAGGTATATATAAATGAAACAATGAAATTTAAGTTGGGATTGATTTGTGATTTATAGAAGTTTAGTGGTTTATATTGAAAGCCGAAAATATAAGGGCTAATTGGTATTTTGAAACAATTTACAACTATAGGTTATAATTGTTTTAATGACTTAAATGTCATAATATATGTTATATAACTATAATGTAACATTATATTAATTATGTGGTGGATTTTGTAAATATTTAAGAACATAAGGTGCTGTTCGGAAATATTAGCATTTTTAAATGGAATTTATAATATGGTTTTGATGTTATAAGAATTATAACATTTATAATATAAGAGGTATTCATTAAAGAGAATGAATATATATATAAGATTTACCATATAGGAAATAGTTCCACAAATACATACACATAAATAAATATATGTTATGTTGGAAAAATATATATGGTTTAATGACCATATATTTCATAATTAAATGACAATGATAAAGGGAAAAGAACTACAAACATTGGATATGGAATTCTAATGTTAGGAGAGTACATGTGATAATAAGGATTCATATAATTGGAAGTATTGTTTACATATGAATTATACCACATTGAATTTGGAAAAAAAGAGAGAGACAAACCTTAGAAAATAAATACTAAGGTGAGATGCATAGTGCATGACAAAGAATCACACATGCAATGATGAAACAAACTATACGACATACAAGGGTATGTTAAGTCACATGCGATAACAAGTTCAACATAAGTATATTAATATACAAGACAAGACTACGCATGTAATATAACACTTTTCCAATCTCGAGTTAAGCCGAAAACCCGACAAACATTGACAGTTAATAACGGGGGGTTAACCGGGAGGTATTAGTGACGGTACGGGGTACCGTAGAGTTGTGTGTTATACGGGATGCTAATCAGTAGCATTATGTATTGTTTAGACTGTTAGAGACGACACACGAGCATAGGATCTTGCTGATTCATACTCCACCGTAATACATCAGGGTGAACGGTATGTTGTATGTCTCTGATTGTCTCTGAGGGCTTCCTCAGTTCAGACTTCTGTGTGATCTGTGATAAGATTGTTTGTCTGAATGTGTTAATAATATGCATGAATTGTATATTTATAGCTGCTTATTATTACTGTTGTTGAGTTAACAGTATTGGTTCGTATATATGACCTATATATATAAAACGAACTAGCGGCTATGGTGCTATCTTATATGAAATATAAGGATCATCAGAAACGTTGTAGCACTAGGATAATAAGATATACATATTATCCAGACTTTTATACGGAGCATTGGCCTTTCTATAGCCGCTCTCGTATCTAACACTGGATCCCGAGTTTACAGACTCCGGATGGACTAATGACCTTAGTCTGCTGTGTTAGAAAAAATGGTAATGCGATGCGATGGTATAATTAATTAATGGAAAAATAGTAAAGCCAGGAGGATGTGGCTCTTGGTGCGCTGTGTGATCACAAAAACGATACCAGGATGTCCGCGTACGGGTCCGCAAGTATCAAGAAAATTTCCCGTGAGCTAGAATGGCTCGTTGGTCGGAGACTCTACCGTTGGAGTGGCTACTGCCGTGGGTGACCCGCCATAATATATGGGTAACTAGAGACATGCGTTTTAACGAGACATTGTCACTAGGTATAACTGAACAATTAAACAATTGAGACTTGTACAGTGGCGAACAATATTGGTTTCTACACCATGGACGAGACTTAATACTTGTTTATTATTCTCGTTGTTTCGCTTTGTTGTTCATTGGTTATACTTGTGGTATATTATGTGTGTTGATGGTTGTGTTATTGTATGGATATTACTGTTATTGTTTTACAGTTTATATTATTAAAACGGTATTGCATGTAACGAATCTCATGCTCTCGACCAAATAATTGAGGGGTTTTTGGGGGCATGACGGGGCATGTGATGACATACTCAGCAGGGGCTGATTCCATACCACAAACCATTTTTATTTCAGGAGATTAGCTGGTGGGTCGACGCGGGGCGCGACGTTTGTGATATTATGTTGTTAAGACTTGGTACGGTTGATACTGATGACGTTTTGGACTCGGGTTGTTAAACCGAGGTGTATTTGGTTAGATGCTCACGAGTACGGTGTAATAATTATGTTGTTGGATTTGTTTTTAAATGTTTAAGTTCTACTATCTATCTCTTGTGGTCACTGCGGGAATACGTTTCGCATGTTGATTATCAGGTAATTCGTTATCACCCGTATGGGCGAGTGATAACAGTGACACCATTAGAGCGACAGTCTGTTATTTACCGCTGCGAGTATATTGTTTAGGAGCAGGATTATTAGAGGATTAGTAGGGGTGTTACAAAAGTGGTATCAGAGCGGAGTACCGCTCTGATTACAAGAGATAGTAGTTTAAGTACCGTGAGCTTAGGTTATTCACACACCAGTACCAAGGAGATAGTTGTAAATGATTTAGTTAGGTTATGGTTGGGAACAGTACAGTATTTATACTAAGAGCTGACTTTGGTCTGAATTCTTCAGATGTCTTCTGGAAGACGATCACTGGCAGAGGCAGAGGAGGTGGTGGAAGAGGCGGCGGGCCTGGAGGAGGTCCTCCGGAGGCCCCAGCCGTGGGCGTGGCTGAGACGGTAGCGCCGTCTTCGCTCAGCTAGCCCAGATGGGAGGCATCCAGATAGGAGCACCACCTGCACCACCTGTAGTCCCACCCGTACCCGCACCTAGAGAGCCGAATTGGCTAAAGAGCGTTGCTGACACGCGAGTACCTACCTATGATGGAGTTGCTGACCCCACTGTCCTCGAGAGATACATTGTTGAGCACGAGAAGGCCTTGATGCCATTCATGTGCCTGCTGAGCACCGGGTTAGCATAGCAGCCTTTCATCTGAAGGACGCTGCCAGTACGTGGTGGAGGTCCGTGAAGGCACATTACCTTGCTAGAGGGTTTGGATGGACAGGTTTGTGGAATTGTTGAGAGAGAAGTACTATCCTGCTCATTTGAAGCAGAGGAAGAGGGAGGAGTTTGAGGCCCTGAGGCAGGGTAGTATGACAGTAGATCAGTACTACTCCTTGTTTATTGGGCTCTTGGACTTTGTCCCAGGAGGTTGTTTATTCTGATGTGTGAAAGTAGAGAAGTTTAGAGGCGGGTTGAGATATGCTATCAAGGCCGCCATGGGTGCTACCTTGTACCCTACGGTCCAGGTAAAATTAATTGACAGTTATACCTTGTAACTCAGTTGATTTATTACAAGTTCGGGGAACTCATTGATACATTACAGGAGTGTTATGACGCTGCTTCTCGGACTGAGATGATGGTGAACAGCCGGGAGGACGGCCAGGGGCAGAAGCGTAAGGCCCCAGAGAAGGAGGCGGAGACTGAGGCTGGAAGCGGAGGCAGTAAGGGCTGGAAGTAAGAACCACCTTAAGTTATTTAATCCATTTAAATTACTTACTGCTGCTTTTATACCTGCTATTCCTGACACTTTGACGATCACAGGAAGAAAAAGTTCTCCTGGAGGGAGAAGAAGAAGGAGCAGGCCAGCCAAAAGGGCAAGGACAAGGTCCCGATGCTGACCGGGCCTACCTACGATGTGCAGCCTCTTAGATCTGTACCCCCTAAGGGTAAGCGATCTAACCTTGTGAATGAATTGTGTACTACACTACCCATTACCATCCTTGTACTAATCTGAGTGTGATATGATAATAGGTTCTGCACCCCAGCGCCACTTTCACTGCAAGCGCTGTGGTAAAGACCACCCGGGGGTCGACTGCTGCACCGGGCAAGCGGTGGACTGCCACCATTGTGGAAAGAAGGGCCACAGGTCGTTCGAGTGCTTTGCTAATCCAGAGAGCCGAGCGTACCGCCCGCAGAAGGGGACTCAGAGCGCACCTACTGGAGGAGGTGGAGCTCGAGGTGGCCAGAGGGGGCCGGCGCCCCAAGCCCAGAGGGGGAGCAGCATCAGCAGCACAGCAGCAGCAGAACCAGAACCAGAGGAACCCGCCGGGCAACCGTATGCTGAATGCAGCGGGAGCTTCAGGCGCTGGCACTAGTACCCAGCGCGGTGAAGGTTAGCATTTGAAACCTTAACCATTGTATGAAGCATGACTAAGTGTTAAACGCTTTACCTTAGCATGAATGTGTGTTTAATTACCGCTTTAGATAAACAACTTACCTAGGAAACCTTTACCTCTTAGGAGACTTCGATATCTGCTATCCCACACTTACAAGACAGAGATCACCTAGACCCGTGGAAGAAAGACGGGAGTACCCTAGTGAGTTGTGTCATGTGGTCAGACCGGGCATGATACTTCTCAGAGATTCCTAACCCTAGATGAGCAAATCACCATAGTGAATGAGTGTAGAGCTTTGGGTAAGGGCATAGGAGGTTTTTATACCCTGTATTTAATAGTGGTTCTAGAATGAAACTGCACATGATGTGCTTAGGGAAAGATTGGGATCCACAAGCTAGGGTTTATCGAGAGGTGAGGATGGTAGGTGGCGTATCTATACCTAGCATACCTGAGAGTTTCCTAACCTTGGTGAGAAACGCAATGGATATTGCTCAAGACTGTGAGACTTATCCATTACCCGACATGACACCTGACGTTTGCATCATCAACTACTATGAGCAGGGAGGAAAGCTTGGGATGCACCAGGACCGTGATGAGACGACCGAGTCCATCACCAGAGGAATACCGGTTGTGTCATTCTCCATCGGCGATGATGCTGAGTTTATCTATGGAGACCAGAAGAGGATGGATCTAGCAAGCAAGATCATCCTCAAGTCTGGGGATGTGTTGGTATTTGGTGGAGAGTCGAGGCTTGTATATCATGGTATTAAGAGCATTAAGCTCAATACCGCACCACCAGCTTTAGTGAATGATACCCACATCCGACCTGGCCGTTTAAATTTGACTTTCAGACAGTACTGATGTAATAGCAGTATAGCTAAGTGTGTAACCTTGTATAATACAGTTGGATGAATGAAATAAGAGTTTGTACCTTCAAGTATATGTGTTCAGTTTGTTGATACCGATAATTCATAACTTCAGGCTACGAAATGGAAAGGAGGGTACCATCTGCATCTTAGATATGGCGCAAGCCAAGGAGTCCGGTAATGTCATCACAGGTATGACAATTACAAACAACAGTAAATTAGTGATTTATTGGGACTCGATGCTAATACGAGAGGTGATCTCAGGTACCTTTCCTGTTGATGGTGTTAGTGCTTCCGTATTGTTCGACTCAGGGGCTTCGCATTCTTTTATTTCCTCGGCATTTGCTAAGAAGCTGGGGGCCACCCCCGAACAGCTTTCAGACTTTTCAGTCACCCTTCCTTCGAAGGAGAAAGTAGGTTGCACCAGACAGTATACAGGGTTAGAGATCAGCATTATGACTGAGACCTTCCCCATTGATCTGATTGAGTTCAAGAACTTGGGTTTTGACATTATAGTGGGCATGGATTGGCTACAGAAGCATAGGGGCCGCCTTCATTGTGCAGAGCATCGACTACTACTGAAGGGGCCGAGCGGCAGGACAGTGTCATACCGCAGTGTGAGGAGAGAGCCGACTGTCAAGATCGTGTCAGCATTGTCCCTGATGAAGGATGTTAGGAAGGGCCGACAAGCCTTCCTCTGTTATGTACAGGACACGAGACAGAGCGACGACGGACGGACGTAGACATTCCAGTCGTGGTAGATTTTCCCGACTTATTTCCTGATGAGCTGCCAGGCATGCCGCCTGTGCGCGAGGTTGAGTTCGCCGTCGACTTGTTGCCAGGTACGGGCCCTATTGCTAAGGCACCCTACCGTATGGCACCGGCTGAGATGAGGGAGCTGAAGCTACAGCTGGAGGACCTCCTCGACAAGGGATTCATTCGACCTAGTGTTTCTCTTGGGGTGCTCCAGTACTGTTCGTCAAGAAAAAGGACGGCAGTATGCGACTCTGCATCGACTACCGCGAGCTTAATGCGGTTACAGTCAAGAACAAGTACCCATTACCACGGATAGATGATTTATTTGATCAGCTGAGAGGGGCCAGTGTGTTCTCGAAGATAGATCTCAGATCTGGCTACCATCAGATTAGGATTGCAGAGGGTGATATTGAGAAGACAGCTTTCAGGACACGGTATGGACACTACGAGTTCACCGTTATGCCATTCGGATTGACGAATGCGCCAGCCATATTCATGGATTTGATGAACCGTCTTTTAGAGAGCATCTTGATAGTTCAGTTGTAGTCTTCATCGACGATATTCTGATCTATTCAAAGACCAAGGAAGATCATGAGTTACATTTGAGACAGGTGTTGAATATTATGAGAGAGAACCAGCTGTATGCCAAACTCTCTAAGTGTGAGTTCTGGTTGGACAGCGTGTCATTTCTAGGACACATTATATCAGCTAGCGGCATATCTGTAGATCTGCTAAGATTGAGGCAGTGAAGAGTTGGCCAAGGCCGAAGACAGTCACAGACGTCCGTAGCTTTCTGGGTTTGGCCGGGTTATTATCGAAGGTTCGTGAAGGACTTCTCCAAGGAGGCCAAACCAATGACAAATCTAATGAAGAAGGAGTCCCAGTTCTTATGGTCTGCAGAGTGTGAGCAGTCCTTTCAGACGCTGAAGGATCTCCTGACATCGGCACCCGTTCTTACTATCCCTGAGGGCACCGATGGGTTCGAGGTATATTGTGATGCCTCTGGAACCGGTCTAGGCTGTGTGCTTATGCAGCACGGGAAGGTAGTAGTTTACGCATCCCGACAGCTGAAGAAGCATGAGGTGAATTACCCCACACGACCTTGAGTTAGGCGCAGTAGTCTTCGCTTTGAAGATCTGGCGACATTATTCTATATGGTGTGACAGTCACTATCTACTCTGATCACAAGAGTCTACAGCATCTCTTCTCTCAGAAGGAGCTGAACATGCGACAGAGAAGATGGGTCGAGTTCTTGAAGGACTACGACATAGACCTGAGGTACAAAGAGGGCAAAGCAAATGTAGTTGCCGACGCCCTGAGCCGCAGAGCTCATTCATTGTTTACACTATTAGCAAGCAGTATGATTGATGAGATACGAGCTGCACAGGAGAGTGATCAGTATATGCAGAGTATCAGCAGAAAATGTAGAGGGTTGTTTTGAGAGAGACAAGTATGACTTCGAACTGTGTAATGATGGCATGTTACGACTGAATGGCCGTTTGTGTATTCCGGAGTTGTCTCCTGATCTGAAGGAGAAGATACTCCAGGAGGCTCATTGCTCGTCCTTATCCGTCCACCCTGGTTCTTCGAAGATGTATAAGGATTTGAAGGTTCATTTCTGGTGGAGCGGGATGAAGAAGGATGTAGCTGAGTACGTGGCTAGATGCTTGACCTGCCAGAAGGTTAAGTTTGAGCATAGGAGACCCGGAGGTTTAGTGCAGTCTATGCCTATTCCTTGTTGGAAGTTCGAGGACATCTCGATGGATTTCGTTGTCGGTCTCCCACCGACTAAGGGAGGACTGAACACGATTTGGGTCATTGTGGACCGTCTGACGAAGGTGGCAAAGTTTGTTGCTATGAAGGATACCTGGAAGGTTCCGAAGTTAGCGGACTTGTTCCAGAAGGAGGTGATCCGGCACCATGGTGTGCCAAAGACTATTGTTTCTGATAGGGACCCTCGATTTTTGTCCAGATTCTGGGGACAGGTTCAGGAAGCCTTGGGTACGAAGTTGAAGCTTAGTACGGCGTTCCATCCACAGACCGACGGTCAGAGTGAGAGGACCATCCAGACACTGGAGGACATGCTGAGAGCATGTGCCTTAGATTTCAGGGGAGCTGGTTAGAGCGTCTACACTGATAGAGTTCGCCTACAACAACAGCTACCACTCCTCGATACAGATGCCACCATTTCAGGCACTTTATGGTAGACCGTGTAGGACTCCTTTATGCTGGGATGAGGCCAGCGAGACTACGCTCTAGGACCAGAGTACCTAGAGCAGATTAAGGAGGATGTCCTACAGATTCGCAAGAACATGAGGGCAGCTCAGGACCGGCAGAAAGCAAATGCAGACACCAGAAGGAGGGACATTGAGTTCACTACCGACGATATGGTATTCCTTAGAGTGTCACCCATGAAGGGGATATTCCGGTTGGGCAGAAGGGCAAGTTGAGCCCAAAGTATGTTGGACCTTATGCGATTAGGGAGCGAGTGGGCCCGTTAGCCTACAGACTGGATTTACCAGCAGAGCTCGGGAGGGTGCACGACGTCTTTCACGTTTCACAGTTGAAGAGTATGTGCCCCATCCATCGCACGTTTTACAGCCAGAGACTTTAGAGTTGGACCCCGCTCTACGATATGAGGAAGTACCACTCCGCATTCTCGATACGAAGACGAGACAGACTAGGAACAAGACCGTTAGCATGGTCAAGGTTCTCTGGTCGAACCATGAGGTGGAGGAGGCTACATGGGAGTTAGAGGACTCCATGAGAGCGAAGTACCCAGCACTCTTCGAGTAGTAGCTGTGATACTTGTACGGGTTCGTGGTCAAACCTTTTTAAGGGGGGTAGACACCACTTGGCTTGCGCACATGTTGTGCATTAGGTCTTGTTTTTGTGGTGTGTTTTGTTGGTATGCTGTGTCATACATGTTGTTTGGATGATTGGATGTTGATACATTTTATGTATGTGCCTTAGTGCACCTGGTTGAATATATATATAGTACCGCTGAGTACTTTGGTTGATGAGTTGGATGTGCACCTTGTTTAGTGCTGTGATATGAATGAGTTATACCATGAGTTTGGCTATTTGATATATGCTGTATGTATAGACTAGGTCTGAACCTAGTGGGAGTTACTCCCTAGCAATGGACTGTTTGGTTACTTAGTGGAACTTGATTCCTTAGGTGAACTGTAGAGGATTAAGGACTTCGGGACGAAGCCTTTTTAAGGGGGGTAGACTGAAATACCCCTAACCTTTAAAATAAATTAAATGATCTATTAATGATCTAAGATGATTAATAAACATCTAAATATTATTGGGGAACAATCTAAAAGATCTCAACAAGGCAAAACACGCCTTAAGATCGGTAAAGCCAAAAATGTGCTTTAAAGCACCATAAAGATTGTATGACCTCAAATAGGATCCAAAGTGGATTCCTAAGTATTATAATGAAGTAAGGAACACAACAAAACCGTTCTCAAGGAGAACTAAGCTCAGGAACACCCTGTGACACAAAATGTGCACTAAAACACCTTAAAGCACGTTTTGTGAGATTGCCTTCTAAATTGGTTTTAATGGGCTTAAAGGTTATAATTACCTTTAAATATGATAATTATCACATTATATCATATTAGGAATTTAATTCCAGAAATTTACAAATTTTACAAATTTAATATTAAAATATTAATAAAACCCCACAAGGGGGCCCGTTTGAGTCAAATTGACCAAGTATGGTCAATGGTCAATTAATGACCCATTTGACCCCATGGAAATCGGAGGCAAGGAGGAGAGGAGACAGCTCACATCATTATTAGACAAATTGTACCTAACACCAATTTCAATAGTAAACTTACCTTTTTCAATTATTTCAAGCCTTTCACTCATTTCTCTTGCTCTTGTCCGATCCCTCCATTCCAGCCGAGATCACCTCCTTAAGAAGCTCTCACCCCTCCATTCCAGCCGAGAGAATCACTCCTCCTAGAAGCTCTTTTTAAGCCTTGTTCTTGAGCATGGAAGGCCAGATCTAACTCCTAAGCTCTTAAGGGGGTAAGTTTTTTTTAAGGTCATTTTTAGCTCTTTTTCTTCATCTCTTCACTACCTACACCTAGATTTCGTGGCTCATCAATTCCTCTGGCTCATTCTCAGTGTTCTAAGGTTAGAACAACATCTAAACTCGGCTGAAGCTAGTAGAGGGACCATGGTTGCTCAAAATTGCATTTTAGGTAAAAACATACCTTAAGCCTCTCTACTCTCCAAGTGATTTTCTTCCTCTGATTTTATGAGTTTATACACTCATAATCTTCATATTTACATGTTCATTCAGTTGGTTAGCCATTTGGAGCAAGGGTGGCCGAGATCCAAATGAAATACCCTCTTTTAAGGCATTTTCCAAGGTAAAACCTAATAACAAGGCAGCTTGTTGTGATCTAGCTATTTACTATGTCTATATGGTGAATCTAACACCTTGTGGTGTGTCTAAAACAGGCCGAACCCATCTTGAACTCTCCTTGCATTTTTAAGGTGATTTTTGCCTTAAATCTTACATTAATTGTTCCTTATGGTTAAGCTCAAGCTTGGAGTATAACCATATCTTGTTTTGGTGTATTAAACATGTCTAAATAGTGTGGTGAATTTTCCTACAAGTGACCGAGCTCATACAAGGATTAATCAAGGTATAAACACCTTAAACTTATGATTTTTATAATTTCTAAGCATATACATATATATGGCCGAGAGTGAAATTATAAATATGGGTCATATTGACCTAAAAATTGAAAAAAATGACTAAGATAAATTAAGCTAGTCATTTAAGAGATTTAAGTAACATAATGGTCAAATTATGACATTATGTGGAAAAATAATAAAACCAAGGTGAGGCCGAGAATATATGCTATATTTTGAGACATTTATTGTGTAATTCATTTTGCAAGTTCAAGGTTGTAATAAGGCCATGTCATTAGGCCATTTAATTTAAGTTTATAAGCTTATTTAGTTAAATTTATGCTTATAATTAAGTTTGGGGCCAAATCGTAATTACTGGAAAATTAGAAAGCCGTGGGCTTAATTTAGAGCAATTTAGGGTTTTTAAATGAATTTAATAAAAATTATAACATTTTATAAAGTTTTGGGTCAAAATAGTGAAAATAGAAAAGTATAGGTTATTATTAGTGATTACCGAAAAATTGGTTCCCATTTGGTATTAGAAGTCAAAGTTGACTATATAGGAGACTTTGACCAATTTTGGAGAATTTAAGAAATTAAAATACTACCTTATATTAAGATAGTATTAAATTGTAAAAGAATTATAAAGATGGGGCTATAATATAAATTCGGAGACTTAGGGGTACTAAATGGAATTTAGAATAGTCCTTAGGTTATTAGGAATTTTTAGAAGTTTATTTGGTTAAATTTGGAGTTTATATGAATTATATAAGTATAATATAAGGTATTTCATGATATTGTTACAAATGGGTAACTTAGGTGGAAAAACTGAGATTTAAAGGAAGTATAAGGTTAGGAAGAATATTTATAACCTTTTGGTATAGTTTGGTGATTTTTGGAGTTATATATAAGGTTTTATAAGATGTATGTATAATATATGGTTGTGAAGATATTAGAAAACTATGTATTATAAATTGGGAAGATTTGGTAAAATATAAAGTTTGGTGGTGGAAATTTAATTAAAACAGTCCTAGGGGCTGTTCGAAAATTATAGCTTTTAAAAACTATAAGTTACAATTATATTAAGGTTTAAGGATTATAATATAAGGTATAAGTTACAAATGAAACAATGAAATTTAAGTTGGGATTGATTTATGATTTATAGAAGTTTAGTGGTTTATATTGAAAGTCGAAAATATAAGGGCTAATTGGTATTTTGAAACAATTTACAACTATAGGTTATAATTGTTTTAATGACTTAAATGTCATAATCTATGTTATATAACTATAATGTAACATTATTATATTAATTATGTGGTGGATTTTGTAAATATTTAAGAACATAAGTGCTGTTCGGAAATATTAGCATTTTTAAATGGAATTTATAATATGGTTTTGATGTTATAAGAATTATAACATTTATGGTATAAGAGGTATTCATTAAAGAGAATGAATATATATTATAAGATTTACCATATAGGAAATAGTTCCACAAATACATACACATAAATAAATATATGTTATGTTGGAAAAATATAATATGGTTTAATGACCATATATTTTCATAATTAAAATGACACATGATAAAGGGAAAAGAACTACAAACATTGGATATGGAATTCTAATGTTAGGAGAGTACATGTGATGATAAGGATTCATATAATTGGAAGTATTGTTTACATATGAATTATACCACATTGAATTTGGAAAAAAAGAGAGAGACAAACCTTAGAAAAATAAATACTAAGGTGAGATGCACAGTGCATGACAAAGAATCACACATGCAATGATGAAACAAACTATACGACATACAAGGGTATGTTAAGTCACATGCGATAACAAGTTCAACAATAACTATATTAATATACAAGACAAGACTACGCACGTAATATAACACTTGTCCAATCTCGAGTTAAGCCGAAAACCCGACAAACATTGACAGTTAATAACGGGGGGTTAACCGGGAGGTATTAGTGACGGTACGGGGTACCGTAGAGTTGTGTTGTTATACGGGATGCTAATCAGTAGCATTATGTATTGTTTAGATTGTTAGGGACGACACACGGAGCATAGGATCTTGCCGATTCATACTCCACCGTAATACTCATCAGGGTGAACGGTATGTTGTTATGTGTCTCTGATTGTCTCTAAGGGCTTCCTCAGTTCAGACTTCTGTGTGATCTGTGATAAGATTGTTTGTCTGAATGTGTTAATTAATATGCATGAATTGTATATTTATAGCTGCTTATTATTTACTGTTGTTGAGTTAACAGTATTGGTTCGTATATATGGACCTATATATATAAAACGAACTAGCGGCTATGGTGTGCTATCTTATATGAAATATAAGGATCATCAGAAAAACATTGTAGCACTAGGATAATAACATATATATATTATCCAAGACTTTTATACGGAGCATTGGCCTTTCTATACGCCGCTCTCGTATCTAACACTGGATCCCGAGTTTACAGACTCCGGATTGGACTAATGACCTTAGTCTGCTGTTTTAGAAAAAAATGGTAATGCGATGTGATGGTATTATTAATTAATGGAAAAATAGTAAAGCCAGGAGGATGTGGCTCTTGGTGCGCGCTGTGATCACAAAAATGATACCAGGATGTCCGCGTACGGGTCCGCAAGTATCAAGAAAATTTCCCGTGAGCTAGAATGGCTCGTTGGTCGGAGACTCTACCGTTGGAGTGGCTACTGCCGTGGGTGACCCGCCATAATATATGGGTAACTAGAGACATGTCGTTTTAACGAGACATTGTCACTAGGTATAACTGAACAATTAAAACAATTGAGACTTGTACGGTGGCAGACAATATTGGTTTCTATACCATGGACCAGACTTAATACTTGTTTATTATTCTCGTTGTTTCGCTTTGTTGTTCATTGGTTATACTTGTGGTATATTATGTGTGTTGATGGTTGTGTTGTTGTATGGATATTACTGTTATCTATTTTACAGTTTATCTATTAAAACGGTATTGCATGTAACGAATCTCATGCTCTCGACCAAATAATTGAGGGGTTTTTGGGGGCATGACGGGGCATGTGATGACATACTCAGTAGGGGCTGATTCCATACCACAAACCATTTTTATTTCAGGTGATTAGCTGGTGGGTCGACGCGGGGTGCGACGTTTGTGATATACTGTTGGTTAAGATTTGGTATGGTTGATACTGATGACGTTTTGGACTCGGGCTGTATAAACTGAGGTGTATTTGGTTAGATGCTCACGAGTACGGTCTGTAATAATTATTGTTGTTGGATTTGTTTTTCAATTGTTTAAGTTCTACTATCTATCTCTTGTGGTCACTGCGGGAATACGTTTCGCATGTTGATTATTAGGTAATTCGTTATCACCCGTATGGGCGAGTGATAACAGTGACACCATTAGAGCGACAGTCTATTATTTACCGCTGCGATTATATTGTTTTTAGGAGCAGGATTAGTAGGGGTGTTACACTCACCCATCTCCATTTTTTTCCAGCAAACAAAGTTGTGCTAGTGCTTGAAGTGGGGTTGTTTCTCTGCTGAAAATAGAAGGAGAAAGGGAAGTTAGCCCTTGTAACTTACTAAGGTAAAAAACTGCATGGAACTAGCTTAACCCCTCCTTCTCATTTCCGTTTTTTTTGCAGTACTTCCCCCAGCTTATTCTTTGCCTTCTTCATGCTTAAA
Organism: Limonium bicolor; assembly: GCA_023374045.1. Classification (NCBI taxonomy): domain Eukaryota; kingdom Viridiplantae; phylum Streptophyta; class Magnoliopsida; order Caryophyllales; family Plumbaginaceae; genus Limonium; species Limonium bicolor. The sequence continues at coordinate 15,804 of JAIOTZ010000314.1, forward strand.
TCAGAGGAGAACCATCTAAGCTCATGTGGTAACAAGATACGTACAAGGAGCTTTATTTCCACCATTTACGGTAAGGAAAAATCCTTGCCTTGCTCCTCTTGTTCTACCGCTTATAGGTGCTGTTATAAGTAGTGTTTGATGCCTTATTTTGCGTTGGAAAAACCAGGCGTGAGTGACCCTATATACCAGCTTCAAAACAAAGGTAAAAATCTTACATTTTTTCTAGCCAAAATCAACCCTTAATGACCTTGTTATCATGGCTAACATACGTTCTTTTATGGCTTGATATGTTGCTGGAAAAGAATCCATGAAGACCATCTGCTCAACCGTAAGAAGATAATACCAAATATAAGTACCAACAAAGTGAGTATTATCAACTTAATGATGTATATCAAGCCTATGTTACTAACACTTTAAAAAATAATTTAACCTTATGTTAGAAAAATAGGTCGAGAGTTGCAAGGGTTGTTTGAAGTGCTTGGTGGCTTGAAAATCACAAGCTAGGTGAGGAAATCCTATCCTATACTATAATATAGTTTTTATGACATTTTATTACATATTCATACCGGCCGTGGGGATATATAAGGGTGAATAATTTAAATTATGTATTAAAACACCTTATAATATTTTTGGCTGGTTATTATATGGTATTCATGACCAATAAGGTCAAGGAAATAAATTAGGGGTCAAAAACATAATTTATAAAATATATGGGCAAGGGTAAGTATAAGCCGGAATGCTATAAAGTCATTTGGGACATTTATGTGTAAATTTTATTCTATGCAAATTATTGTAATAAGGCCATGTATTTTTAGGCCATTTAATCTATGGTTATTAAGCTTTAAATGAATTTAAAATGTTAACTAAACATTACCGAAATATTTTAGGGGTTTTTCTATAATTAAAATGATTTTAGGGGCTAATTATAAATAATAACCAAAAACTAAGCACTAAAACCTTATTTTTATGAATTTTATAAAATTTAATTAAGTTTTGAGACAAAAATGTAATTATAAAAAATAAGAGGGGTCAAACTGTAATTAAAGAAACTTCTGGTCAAACTAAAAGTCAATAGGTCAATATAGACCATATTAGGAGGTTTGACCAATTTAATGTCATAAATAATTAATTTATGAACTTATAGTAACATTAAAGGTGAAATGTAGAATTTATTAAAATTTTTGGGTATAAGATGCAAATACCAAAAAGTTGGGGTATAGATTGGTCAATATCATGATTTATATCCTAAGTATAAAATTTGGGAATTTTTGGAGTTATATAAGTGGTTATATTAATAAAAGTGTATAATATATAGTTTTATGACATATGAAAGTATATTATTGAAGATGGGGTCAAAATGTAAATAAGGAAAAGTAAGATGGGGCGGAAAAGGAATTTAGAAACAGCATGGGGGCTGTTTGAAATAAATAAAAAAAAAACTATATGTTATATCAATAGTAAATATTGAAACTATATAATATAACCTATATATGTAACTTAGTATAATATATGTGGTCATGGTGTAAATAAGGAAAAATTATGCTGCTGGAAAGAGATATACCAAACAGACCTTGGTCTGTTCGGTAATTATAAAAGAAATAACATGTTAAAACTATATTTATAAATAATATAATGTTTGGATGATATAACATATGTTATGTAAAATATTATAAGATTTGTGGTGAAAGTGTAAATATGGAAAGTTAAGTTTTGAACAAAAAAAAACAGAATCTAAGGCTACGTTTGGTATTTTCGAAAACTTAAACCATATTGTATACATACTATATGATTTAAATGTTATAGTATATAACGAATATGGTATGTTATAAAATAGGTGGTGGAATTGTAATAATTAGAAAGGGTGGGGTTTGAAAGGGAATGAAATATAAAATATATGCCATTTCGGTAATTATAAAGAGATATTAAAACCTTAGGTTATATCATGTTACAAGTTTTGATGTTATAAAATAAGGTATTTATAACATGGTATAAGTTATGTGGGTATATTGTAATTAATGAAAATTATAAGAATAAAGAGGTATAAGTGTGTTATATATATATATGCTATTTTCGGTACATATATATAGTTACCAAAACTATATGCTATAAATTTTAATGACATATAAAATATCATACTATATGATATCATAATATGAGTGTAACACTTAATAATATTATGTGGGCAAAAGTATAGTTTATTAAAACTAGCATACCCAAGCGCATACATATATATATATATATAAAATGAGGAAATAAACTATAGTATACAATGACATAAATACTATGGTTAATAAATGATTTTGGAATGGTTTAATAAACCTTGCATAAGGGATAACATGTACATAACATAAAGTTTCATATTTCATTAAGAAAACAATTTATATGTACATATACATAGCTGGCGCAAGCATAACATGTATATATACTATGGTTTACAAACTATATATTAGTAAATAATGAATGTTAACTTATTAGTATAATTATATACTATAAAGTTATAAGGTTTTAAATGAATACAACTTGATACGTAATGGAGAAGTTGTATAATATAAGGTATATTAAAGAACAGTAATGTACCATGCAAAATAAATTAAAGTTGCATGGAATCCATGCAACCATAGGTTATAAACAATAACCATGCATGCAACTATACGTTATAACATATACCTAAGCATGCGACATAACCGTGGAATTAAACAAACAAGTATGAATGAACTTATATTAAGCGTAACGCTTATGAAATACTACGAGTTGGAAAATATAATTCCTACGTTTGAAAACGTTAACTACGATGATCTTATGAAAACCGACGTCTTTGTTAAACTGAATATTAATACATACTACGAGTAAAGAGTTTTTAAGGATAACGATACCTTAACTAATAACTGTTGAAATCCGGGGATGAAATACTGGGATTATTGACGTTATTCGGAAATACCGAATCATATTATCAAGTGGAATGACACCTAGTGTTCTTCATGTTATAGATCACCTTTCAGATGTACGAGCTCGATAGGCATAGTGGTCTACACTGCGCAACCTTGGACACGGTGTACGGTATGTAAAGGAGTTTGATCCGGGTTGACCCGAGGAATTCCTCAGGCTCAGATTTGTTTGCTATAACATGATTGTTGAGTGTGTGGAGGTGTGTATGGTTGTTACTGATGTTTACCGCATTACTTAACGTGCACGAACGTCCTTCGGGACTAACACTACGTCGACCATAGATCGACTTATATAAAACTAAATATACGCGTAACGTGGTTGTGATTGCAAATGTCTGTCATAATACGCTAAGTATTATTAATTATGTAGTTATGACCTAAGCAAAATTACTTAGGGGCGGGACACGACATAGTCGGTCCCTAGAGCTTGACCCGAACATGAACACTACCTAGGATGATTCTAGGCATGCGTAAGACCTACGGGGCAGCCAAAAAATAAGTAAGATTCTCCATATTTAAAACTGTAACGGTTTAATGACTAACTAAGTCAACAATGGAGTGTGGTTAATAGAGATGGTTACCTTAATCCAGTTAGTATCGACTACAGGTCGCGCGTTGAGATCTCTTGAGTTAACCCGGATCGGGCTTACTCTGGTTTGACCTGGTCGAGCCTAGATAGATCGAAAGGTTTGGTGATAACATGGGCGCCTTTAAAAAAGCAATATATGGACGCTTTTTAAAAAGGCTAAGTGAATGGGCACCTTTTGTGCATGGGACTACTGTCCACGTGAGGTTGTTCGGGTTGTCCTAACTGGCGTCCGACAGTTCTAACTGAATTATTGGTTTATGCGAGGGCCCGGGGTGGGGGGGGGGGGGGCGAATGTTGCAGAGACGATGGTGCTAACCCACGTGTGCGAATTATCGCCCTGTTGTGTTGTGTTGTATTGTTGTGATGGGTGTATAATTGCTGTGAATGTTGTGTGTTATTTGTATTTACAGTTTTGTCATATATCTGTAAACCGGCAATGCATGTAATGAACCTAATGTTAAGACGGTTAATACGACTTAATTGACCATTAGGGTCCAGACTCGGCATACTCAGTGTTTATCGCTGAGCTTTTATGGCATTATGCAGGTTGATGATCGCGGATGAAGCCGGAGTGCGGGACCGGGTAGCTAGGCCTTTTGATTTTGAAATTACCGCACGTACTCCTTAAGATATTTCGAGACTGTCTTTTATTTGCTGACGTTGGTGCTGTATGTATTCGGGATATAACTAGTCGCTCACTGTAAACGTTATGTTTTGGAGACCTAGATGATTGTATAGGCGGTATCTCGTTATCACCGCGGGACTTAGATCATTGTTGTGTTTTGTTGTTGGTTTGTAATGCTTCATCTCTCGCATGGGCGAGGGGTGGCAAGTAACACCCGTGTGAGTTTTATTTACCGTTGTTACTTTCACTGTGAGACGTGTTTATTACTGTTTACGTGAGTGATTACCACGTTGTTACCGAGTGGGGTGTTACAAAAGTGGTATCAGAGCGGAGTACCGCTCTGATGATGAGATACTAGGTATTAACAGTGAGCCTAGGGTTGGGGAAACACGGGACACGTCTGTGAGGTACGAGATGACTCGTTAGATGAAATTAAGTTTGAATGTCGCACTAGCGTGTACTTGCTGGCCTTTAAAGACAATCCAATATCTACTGTGTGTTTACGGTATAACTACCGACGGGTAATACGATAATATACACTACAGATGTCTGGTAGATCGAGAGGCCGCGGAGCCGGCAGAGGGGCCGGTGGCGATACTGGTATCCCTGGTGTTACGGAAGTAGTTACTGTTATACTTACCCAACTCGGAGGAGCACTACCCCACCCACCTCAGCCCCGTGAGACGAATTGGCTAAAGGCGGTGTCCGAGACACGACCACCGACCTACTCAGGGGAGCCGGACCCCGTTGCCTTGGAGCGCTATATTGTGGAGCACAAGAAGGCCTTCGAAGCCTTGAGAGTACATGACGACCAGAGAGTCACGATTGCTGCATTCAGCCTGAAGAACGCAACCAGTACATGGTGGAGACTGGCGAAAGACCAGCACTTAGCTACTCCCGACTTCTCATGGGCTATGTTCGTAGAGATCTTGCGAGGGAAGTACTATCCTGCTCACCTCAAGCAAAAGAAGCACCGGGAGTTTGAGACGCTGACCCAGGGGAGTCTGTCCGTGGACAAGTACTATGCTCGTTTCATCGGTCTTCATGACTTCATCCCCGGAGTCGACTATTCCAAGACCGTAAAGGTCGAGAAGTTCTGGGGGTGTCTTCTATTTCGTATCCAGGCAGCCATGGGCGCCACTCTTTATACTACCATTCAGGTATAATTATAAACACTGTTTAATCTTACTAAAATTCTACTTGCCCGATTACAGTGAATGTGTAAAGGCTTACCAGTTTAAATTCCAGGAATGCTATGATGCAGCCTCGAGGACGGAGCTGATGCTCCAGACTCGGGATAAGACTCTGGGCCAGAAGAAGAGGAAGCAGCCCGAGAAGGAGTCTGAGGATGGGGGAGTGAACCGAGGCGAGGGCTCAAAAAAGGGAAAGTAAGGAATTATTTCCGTTTGTTGGTTTTATTCATTGTTTGATTATTGTGTATGCTGACCCCGAATCTGTTTTGACATAGGCTTCTTTAAAAAGAAGGGAAAACAAGGGCAGCAGGGCCAGCAGAGTCAGCAGGGTTCCAAGGGGAAGGATCCAGTACCGAGACTGACAGGCCCGCCCATTGACACCCAGCCACTGAGATCGGCTCCTCTCAAGGGTGAGAATACCACCTCACAAATGTAATCCGGTTATTTTGCCATGTGAATTTGTAGTTTGTACTAACTTAAAACCGGTTGTTAACAGGAACCGGAAAGCCCCAGCGCTATTACTACTATAAGCGCTGTAAGGGAGACACCCAGGCGTGGATTGCAGCGGCCACAAGGTGGAGTGCCGTCACTGCAAGAAGATGGGGCACCGCGAGTTTGAGTGCTACACCAACCCTGACAGCCGCAACTATGGAGGACCGAAGCATACTCAGAAGCCCTCTTCCGGAGGATCTGGAGCACCACGGGGTGGCTAGACGTCCACTGACACGCGTTTCCAGAAGGGAAAGGAGTCGATCAGGGATGCGCCACTCTCAATTCAGCGGGAACCTCGGGCGCTGAGGCGGGAGCCCAACGCACTACAGGTAATTCTAATACCCAACTGTTATTGCTTTGAAACATGGTGTGTGTTAAACGCTTTTATAGCATGACCAATGTGTGAACCGACTTTAGTAGTAACTTACCTTAGGAGAATTTCCACATCTTAGGTAGTTTCGACATTTGCTACCCCCTACCTACAAGACCAAGATCACCAAGACCCAAGCCGAAAGACGGGAGTATCCAGAAGAGAATAGTCAAGTCATCCGTCCGGTCATGATCCTACTTAGGGAATTCCTAACCTTAGACGAGCAAACCGACATCATAGAAGAGTGTAGAGCCTTGGGTAGAGAACTAGGTGGGTTTTACATTCCGGGTTTTACGAGCGGTTCGAGGATGAGATTACACATGATGTGCCTAGGCAGGGATTGGGACCCACAGAATAGGACATACCAGGAAGTGAGGAAATTAGATGGGGCGAGAGTACCTAGGTTACCCGAGAGGTTCAAGACCTTAGCACAGAAGGCGGTGGAGACCGCGCAGCAGCTTGAAGACGAACCAGTACCCGGCATTGACGCCGACGTTTGCATAGTGAATTTCTACGAACAGAATGGGTGACTGGGATTACACCAGGACCGGGATGAGACACCCGAGTCCATTGCCAAGGGTATTCCCGTAGTGTCGTTCTCCATTGGAGATGAAGCAGAATTTTTGTATGGCGACCAGAAGAGAATGGATTTAGCTAAGAAGCTAATCCTTAGATCTGGAGATGTTTTGGAATTTGGTGGGGAGTCGAGGTTAGTGTACCACGGGATCAAGCGGGTTAAATTGAACACCGCACCACCAGCCTTAGTAAACGCTACTAACATCAAACTGGGGAGACTAAACTTGACCTTTAGAGAGTATTGATGTAATGATGTATGCTATTAGCTCTGTATGCAACCATAATGTAATGTTTTGTTGAATAAATAAAAGTGGAGTTTCGAAGTTCTTTCGTACAATTGTTATCAGTCTTGTTCTTATACGACTCGTTAAATTCAGGCCATGAATCTGAGAAAGGAGGGAACCTCAACATTCTGAATGTGGCGCAGGCCAAAGAGTTTGGCAACGTCATCACTGGTAAGGCTAGAAACAAGCCCAATTAATGAATATAACCTTTGTAACCACAGTGCTAATGTAAAACCGATAACAATACAGGTACTTTCCCTGTGAATGGCAACGATGCATCAGTCTTATTTGACTCAGGGGCGTCCCACTCTTTCGTTTCCTCTTCTTTTGCAAATAAGTTGGGACTGACCCCGGAGCACCTCTCCGACTTCACCGTCACGTTACCATCTAGGGAGAGAGTGCGATGCATGGGACGCTACTGCGACCTGCGGATTGTGATATGGGAAGAGATTTTCCCCGTCGACTTGATCGAGTTCAGAGGGTTGGGTTTCGACGTCATCATCGGTATGGATTGGCTTCAGAGACATAAGGGCCGGTTACATTGTGCCGAGCACCGACTATTACTCAAAAGCCAGGGGGCAAGGCTATTTCCTACCGCAGTGTGCCGAAGGAACCCACCATCAAGATTGTATCTGCTTTGACATTGATGAAGGAAGTAAGGAAGGGACATACCGCGTATATATGTTATGTCCATGACACAAGGCAAGAGGAGCAGATGGATTTGGATATACCAGTGGTATCCGAATTCCATGATCTGTTTCCTGAGGAGTTACCAGGCATGCCACCAGTGCGAGAGGTGGAGTTTGCCATTGATCTTATGCCGGGAACGGGGCCTATTGCCAAGGCACCCTACCGAATGGCACCATTAGAAATGAAATAATTGAAGGTTCATTTAGAAGATCTACTGGACAAGGGCTTTATCAGACTGAGCGTATCTCCATGGGGAGCGCCGGTATTGTTTGACAAGAAGAAAGATGGAAGCATGCGACTCCGCATCGATTACAGAGAATTAAACGCCGTATCAGTCAAGAACAAATACCCTCTTCCACGCATCGACGACTTGTTTGATCAGCTCAGAGGTGCATCAGTGTTCTCGAAGATCGACTTGAGATCAGGCTACCATCAGATTCGCATTGCATAGAGAGACATTGAGAAGACAGCATTTCAGACACGCTAGGGTCATTATGAGTTTACTGTGATGCCTTTTGGATTGTCAAATGCACCTACAATATTCATGGACCTCATGAACCGTCTGTTCAGAGAGCAGGTCGACTCATCAGTGGTGGTATTCATTGACGACATCCTAGTCTACTCTAAGACTAAGGAGGACCACGAAGCACATCTCAAACGAGTTCTACAGATTATGAGAGAGAACCAGCTATACGCCAAGCTCTCGAAGTGTGAGTTTTGGCAAGATAGGGTGGCATTCTTAGGGCATATCATTTCAGCCAGTGGCATATCCGTCGACCCTACGAAGGTAGACGCAGTCAAGTGCTGGCCAACACCGAAGACAGTGACCGATATCCGTAGTTTCTTGGGGTTGGCTGGTTACTACAGGCGTTTTGTGAAAGACTTCTCCAAAGTAGCCAAGCCTATGACTAATCTGATGAAGAAGGATGCTCAGTTTATGTGGACTGGGGATTGCGAGTGTCCCTTTCAAACACTGAAGGATCTTCTGACGTTGGCTCCCGTACTCACCATTCCTGAAGGACCGACGGGTTCGAAGTGTATTGTGATGCCTCAGGTACGGGGCTAGGGTGTGTACTCATGCAGCACGGGAAGGTTGTTGCTTACGCCTCCCGACAGTTGAAGAAGAAACATGAGGAGAACTACCCGACACATGATCTGGAGCTGGGAGCAGTTGTTTTTGCTTTGAAGATATGGAGACATTACTTGTATGGTGTTACAGTGACGATATATTCTGATCACAAGAGCCTTCAGTATCTATTCACCCAGAAAGATCTGAACATGAGGCAGAGGCGATGGGTCGAGTTCTTGAAGGACTACAACATCGACCTCAAGTACAAGGAGGGGAAGGCGAACATTGTAGCTGATGCCCTGAGCCGGAGAGCTCACTCCTTACATGCCATGTCAGCCAACAGTAGCCTAGTCAAAGAAGTACGCTGTGCTCAGGATAGCGACCAGTACATACAGACCATCAGGCAATAGTTAGTTGACGGCACATTTGAGGGGCAGAAATATGATTTCAGACTAAGTGATGATGGATTGATCAGATTGAATGGTAGATTATGCATCCTAGAGTCCAACCCAGAGTTGAAAGAAACGATACTTAGTGAAGCTCACTACTCTTCCTTGTCCATCCACCCGGGATCGTCGAAGATGTACAAAGACCTGAAGACTCACTTTTGGTGGAGTGGTACGAAGAAGGATGTACCAGAGTTTGTCACCCGCTGCTTGACTTGTCAGAAAGTCAAGTTCGAGCACAGAAGACCAGGAGGTTGGTGTGCAACCTATGCCCATTCCGTACTGGAAGTTCGAGGATTTATCCATGGATTTTGTTGTCGGCCTTCCTCCGACTAAGGGAGGTGCGAACACCATTTGGGTGATCGTCGATAGACTGAAGAAAGTGGCCAAATTTATTCCTATCAAGGACACCTGGAAAGTTCCCAAGCTAGTGGATCTTTTCCAGTGAGAGATCATCAGACACCATGGCGTGCCGAAGACGATTGTGTCAGATAGAGACCCTTGATTCCTATCACGGTTTTGGGGCAAGTTCAGGAGGCTTTGGGTACAAAGCTGAAGCTAAGTACCGCCTTTCACCCGTAGACGGATGGTCAGAGTGAGAGAACCATTCAGACATTGGAGGACATGCTCCGAGCATGCACCCTAGATTTCCAGGAGAGCTGGATAGACCGGTTACACCTGATCGAGTTCGCCTACAACAACAGCTATCACGCGTTGATTCAGATGCCACCATTTCAGGTGTTGTATGGCTGACCATGTAGGACATCTCTCTGCTGGGACGAGGCCAGCGAGAACACATTCCTTGGACCCGAGTACCTCGAGCAGGTGAAGGAGGATGTCTTACAGATCCGTAGAAACATGAAGGCTGCCCAGGATAGACAGAAGTCATACGCAGACCTCCGACGGAGAGACCTCGAGTTCACAGTTGACGACCGAGTCTTCCTCAGAGTGTCACCTATGAAGGGCATCTTTCTATTGGACAGAAGGGCAAGTTAAGCCCGAAGTATGTTGGCACGTATCATATTACGGAGCGAGTGGGCCCGTTAGCTTACAAATTAGACTTACCTGCTGAGCTCGGGAGAGTGCACGATGTATTCCACGTTTCTCAGCTGAAGAAGTACATCCCTCACCCCTCGCATATTTTGCAGCCAGAGCATTAAGAGCTAGACCCGTCTCTCAGATATGAGGAGACTCCACTCTGTATTCTAGATACGAAGATGCAGGAGACAGGAACATGCAAGACCGTCTGTATGGTTAAAGTCCTTTGGTCGAACCATGAGGTCGAAGAGGCCACTTGGGAGTTGGAGGATTCGATGAGAGCCAAGTATCCAGTGTTTCGAGTAGCGTCTGTCCATACTTATGGGGTACGGGGGCGTAACCCTTTTTAAGGGGGGTAGAGCCTCTAGTTTTTGTGTGGTTGTATGCGGGGCATACATGTTTTGTTGGTTGTTGTATGCGTTTTGCGCACATGTGTGTTGTTGTGAACATGTATGTATGAATTCGTTGAATGGTTTATATATATATATATATGTGTGTGTTTTATCCTATGAATTCAGTTCATGTTGTATCGTTTAGACCCTGATTGAATCATAGAGATGAAATATGGAATGTTGGGTGATGTGGACACCTCGGGGAGGTTGTCAGGATTTGTAGAACTGATACGAAATGACGTCATACTTAAAGTATCGCCCCAATTGAGGGTTACATGTGTCACAAGCATTACACTATATGCGTGAATGTACATCAAATAGATGTACATTATGGGTTATATGGGTAGTTATTACAAATCATTCGAGAAAGACGACTTCAGGACGAAGTCTCTTTAAGGGGGGTAGACTGAAATACCCCTAATTAATTAAACAATGTTTAAACATATAATTAATTAAATTAAGGCCTAAACATGCCATAAAAATAAATTAACACAACAGTATTCGTCAGAAAGCAAGAATTGCACCCTTTGACCTTTTAGGGTGATTATATGCCCAAACGAACTCTGTTTGACTTAAAATTTTGACTTGAGCTTTATAACTCATAAATGAACATATTAAAACCGATTCCAAGGAAAACCAAACTCAGGAACTCACTATAACACAAAATGTGCTCTAAGCTTTCTTAAAGCACGATTTTGTGAGATTGTCTCCAAAATGAGTTTTATTTGATTTTAGGGTCTTGAATACCCTTAAATATACTAATGTGACATCATGTACCACATTAAAATGCCTAAATCAAAGTTTTTCAAAAAAATCAAAATTATGTGCATTGGTTTGTGAATAGTAACCAAATAGTGCAAAAATAACATTTAATCTCTTAATCTAGACTATGGTCAATATGTACCCTTGACTGTAACACCCCTACTACAACCGTACACTTAACAACAAACTGTAGCGGAAAACTTATCTCATCACATTACTTAACCCATTGGTGTTACACGCTGTTAACCACCCACGTGGCTAACAAGGCTAACACTTATACATTGTATCGGTCTGATGTACTAGATCCCGAGCATCTACACATTACTCTTTCTTTCCATTAGCAACAACTGATAAGCATACATACATTACAATTGTACCGAGTATTTACAAAACTAATGCCGATAACAATTTCGGTCTTACTACACCTACAATACATTCTCAATTCGAATGTCTACCCATGAACAACAGCTACCCGTCCTACTCTCGAACGGCTTCCAGCTCCTTCGTACCTGTAGAGTAATGGGGGCCCCCAAAGGGGGTCAGCACCTTTGCTGGTATGGTAATCCCACAGCCCGCATGCTACCGGGCCACGCGCAACTAATTGTCGTCTTAGCATGCAGTTGATTATATTTAATTCATGCATGGAAATTATAAAACACACAACACATTACATTCCACAAAGACGGCTCAACAAAACGAACATCGCATTTATACTTAATAAATCACTCATTGTGTTCCTCAATCCTAGAGTGTTTCTCCTCCAATGGAGCTATTTCCTTAATAGGCAACACCTACCCACTAAACGGGTTATCCATAAACGCCTCTTATTACCAACCGAGATTCATATCCATGATCCACATACTTCACATTTTAACAGCATATAGCATCACATCGCAAAAGGAATTGCAGTACATCAATAACATATAACATAACGGGAACGGTTCTTTTTAGGAACCGACCCAAACATAGTTAGTTCACTTGTAGAGCCTAGAGAATGAATATACCCTCATGATGCTTTTACATCACTCATTACCGTCCTGTTAGTCGGACGAGTAACTTAACATAAAGATGGATCAGATATAGTGATCTGAACACACCGTACATAATCCCCAACAGAGGTGAGTCAAGAGCCTTGGTTAAGCTCAGGGGTGATTGAAGACCAATGAAGGAAAACAACCAACAGAGAGGAAGCTGAAGAAACTGTATACATCAACTCCCAAACAACGCGCGACCGGAACGACCGGATTCCTCACCCCCATAATATAAACAGAAACATAGTCAAGGGCTCCACTGTGGAACCTATCACATCCTTACACCTTACAGTATTACAACTGGGTTAGACACACAAGGGTAGTGAACATATTAACACGCACAAACATCACATAACTAGCTCACGCATAGCCGTGGTTAGAACGTTCCCATGGTTTGGGTCGTTAAATCCGAATACCGATCGGTTAAGTAATTCTAGAGTCGGTTAGTTAAGTTTAGCACATATTTACAGCTAAACGGTATCGGAACTACGCACGCCACATAAATAAACAACTGTAAACTCATTACATGTTTTTATCTTAAAAGGTGGCAAACATTCAGAAAAACACATTGGCATACAAGCCGGTGTAATCCGGTAGGACACATGTTGCAGAAAACCATACCTGTCATTGTGGGGAATTACTTTACCGGGTGTTCTCACGTTCCTCGGTTCACACTTGTTCCTCATGTCTTACTCTTGAACCGCTATTTACATGTCAAATGGTTCAATTAATATTAAGGCGTTACGGTAGGTACATAATTGCTACTCCCGTACTTACCCCGTTATCCCGTTATTTCGGTTTAACTTTGTGTACTTAAACTCACAGCTTTCTCAATCACTTCCAACACTTGTTTATACTTCTTAGTACCTTTAAAAGTCACCAAACAATACCTTAACAACATCCAAAACCATTACCCATCAATCCCCCACCTTTGGAACACTTTAAAACACCTTTTAGGCAATTTTTGCCCTGGTCCGGGACTTGGTCCGGACCCAAGGTCCCGGAAACCACCGAAACTCGATTTCGACTTATTTTTGACATTGGTCCGGACTTGGTCCTGGACCTAGGTCCCGGACCACCTGGATACTTGACTCTCGCGTATTTTTAAGCTTGGTCCGGGACATTATACAAGGGCTAGGTCCCGGACCCTACTAAAAAGCTGATAAAAGTCCATTTTTCAACCCCTAAACCAACCTTAATCCACACCTAATCGTTCCATAATTTTCACATGTTTAAAACACCCTAAAACACTCCTTAAACACTCTTAAAAACGTTGGTCTAATCCACCACCCAATTCTTGTTCAAATTCAACAAACTCACTTTTCACATTCTTGAAATTTGCACACTTGTGCATTTCTATTTCGCTTGATAGTTCTTACCTCTTACCAATCTTACCAAATTCATCAATGACCATTACCAATCATTCCTACACAAATGCACTTCTAAAACCCACATTCGCTCCTTGTTTCACAAGTTACAAACACCAACTCTTTTTCTTGAAATTCCAAGTTACTAAACATCATTATGCTACAGATTTTTGCACTTCTCTTCCTAGTTTCCCAAATGCCATTTCAAGGCTATTAAACCACTCCACTCAACACTACAAACACCAAGGTTCTCCCATTCACCAAGCCATCATCAAAACACTCATTTTCTACCAAAATTTCGTCATAACCTCCCATAAACCTAGCATGTCCAAATTCACCATCCTCATCAATTTCCATTCCTAAACTAGCCACACCCTTACAAAGGTCCTACCAGCACATATGTATCCACAAAATTATCCAAACAACAATATAACTCAAATCTCAAATCCTTTGGCTCCAAGGCTGAAATACCCCGAACTTAAATATAGGGATTAAAATAATTCTAATATGTATTTAAGGGCCTAACAATGCCTAATTAATATTTGTAAGGAAAAATAAATCCAAAAGAAAAAGAAAGAAGAAACGCTTAAGAAGCGAAAAACGCTAAATAAGCGTTAAATAGCCATAGGAGGTATGAGTCCTCGGTTAGAGTATTAGGTGGATTCCTAAGGGTTAATAAGGCCTAAATAATATATGGGAACAAACACCGAAAACCGGATCCAAATAATGTATTAAAACGCTAATAGAGCTTAAAGCGCGTTTTTCAAGGAAACCGGGGAAAACGTGACTTTAAGTGGGTTAAATAGACCCGTAATAATTATAATTAATTAAATAGTCATTAATAAATATTAATGAAGGTCTAGAGCCAATAAAATCAATTAAACGAGAAAATTCCGGAAAACGGGTTCCGGTTAGTGAATAGTGCATAAAACGGGAAGTTTTGGGGTAAAAACATAAATAACCCAAACTAGTGTGTCCATTATAGTAAATAAAATTTTTAAAACCCATAGAGGGCTGTGTGTGTTGGCCGGCTGTCTACTCCCCCTCTCATTCTTTAATTTCTCCTAATGCACTATAAGACAAAACAATAAAGTAACTAGTTACTTTAGTACTCTCTCTCCTCACCATTCCTCACATCACTCACGTACAGCACCCCTCTTGCATTCTCTGATTTTCTTCCTCCCCAAGAACACCAACAATGGCAATTTGAGAGAGAGCCACACCCACAACCATCTTCTCTCCTCTTGTTAACCCATCAAACCTTCTCCAAAAATTACAAAAACTATACCATTGTCTTCCTCTCATCAAGGGGAGTATTTCCCTCTTTTCAAAATCCGAAAAAGAGCATCTTCGTCTCCATGGGTGTGGAGCATTTGAAGCTTCAAGACTACCATTAGAACCACCTCCTTCTCCTTGTTCCTTTGAGGTAAAAATCTTCTTGAAATCTCATCCTTTTCTAACCCTTATGGGCAAAACGAAATTGTAGCTAAAACTCTTGTTTGCTCCTTGTATACCCAGCCGATTTTGGCCTCTTTGAAGGAGTAGAAATATTGTTCTTGAGCTCCTTTAAGCTTCATCTACTCCCTTGGAAGGTAATATATCCCTAAACCCTAGAAATTTACCTTAAGGCATTAATGTAATCTAAAGGTTCGCTTTCTATTAAGATGGTGTGTATATATGGGTTGTATTGTTAGAGAATTGAATTACAAAACTGGTGAGAAGAGGAAAGAGAGAAAGGAGGAAGAAGCAAGAGAAGAAAAAACAAACTAGAAGAAGAACAAGGTATTGTGCTCACTTGTATTGTCTTGTAAAAGTACTTATGTAACAGATTTTAGTAGCTTTTGAATGTACATTAAAATAGTAAGGAGTAGTAGTGTAATGAGGAAGAGGAACCAAACTATTATTGAAGCTTGAAAGACATTAAAAACTGTCACAACTAGATGGGGATTGAATTAGTGTGCAGGAATTTTTAAGTGTGGTTAGTGGTTGGCAATTGTGTATGGGAGCTTGGTATAGTTGTGATTGTTGAAAATAGGTGAAATGAGTAATGTTGGTGTGGCTAAAACATGTGGGGAGAATGCAAGATTTTAGGGGAGGTTATGTCAAAATTTACCTTGAACTAGAACACTTAAGAAACTAGAAAACTAGGTAAAAGCATGTCCTTGTAACAGATTTTACTGTGAGCTGTTTAGTTGGTAGGAATATGTGCATTTATAGATGATTTGGTGAGTGGGAGAACCAAGGTGTGTATTGGAGTTTGTAGAGATGATTAGAAACTATGGAATGGTAGTAGTAGCATGTGAATAAAAGAGTGTAAAAGCTGTAGCAAGAAGTGTTAAAACACATTGGAGAAACTAGGAGGAATAAGGTATTTGGAGAACTTATGGTGGTAGTTTGATACCTTCCTGAAACAGATTTGGAGAAGAGCTAGGTAATGGGATGGAAGTAGGATGGTAAGATGATGCAATTAGAATGCTAGGAGTGGCATTGTGTGAGTAGAGGAAGTATGGAGCTGGTAGAAGTGGGGTTTAAAAATCTGTAGCAAGAGAGCAACCAAAAAACTGTGTGCATGTGTTGAAGAAGAATTGAGAAAAATTGTGTAAGTTGATTTAGAAGTGAAAATGAATTTGATGGATTGAACTAAGGTGAATTAGAGGATTTAATAGTGTTTTAAACATGGTAAGAAACATGTGGAAATGAGTAGGAAAATATTGGGTGAGAATTGAGGTGAATTTGGAGTCCAAAGTAGATAATTAAAAGGGGTTCTGCAGCCGACCTACCCAGGCGACCTACCCGAGACTGGGTCGGTCGGGCCGAATTCTGTAACCTGGGTACTCTCTGCAGCCGACCCACCCAGGCGACCTACCCAGAGTGGGTCGGTCGGCCTTTGTAAAAAAAAAATTAAAATTTAATTAGATGAATATAAATACATATGTACATATACATATATATATACTATATATATACATATATATATATATATATATATATATATATATATATATATATATATATATATATATATATATATACATACATATATACATATATATACATACTATATATATGCATGAGTAAGGCGTTAGTGCTAAAGTAATGAAGGTAAGAAGTTAAGCACACTTGAGTAAAACTAAAGTTAATGGATAACGGGGTTAATTACGGGAGTATTAGTTTTACATACCATAGTATCTTAATATTAATAGAACCACTTGAAATGTTGTCAGTGGTTCGAGAACAACCCGAGGAGTGTGAGGTGACATGGTAAAGTAAATTCCGATAAAAAGGTATGATTTCTTCATGCCCTGTATCCTAATCTGGTTACCTCGATTTGTAT
The DNA here is from genome assembly GCA_023374045.1 of Limonium bicolor. Taxonomy (NCBI): domain Eukaryota; kingdom Viridiplantae; phylum Streptophyta; class Magnoliopsida; order Caryophyllales; family Plumbaginaceae; genus Limonium; species Limonium bicolor. Next base: position 33,007 of record JAIOTZ010000314.1, read on the forward strand.
GCTTATTTGACCACCTAATAAGATAAATGCACGAATCGGATTATATTGCACTTACATGTGCTTGTTTGCATTGTTCGCGATATTTGTCTTGAACAATAGTTTGTACAATTCATGAAATGTATGAATGATGATGATGTGTATTGTACCTTGTAGTGTACTTGTATAATGTATTGTATTGGTATGGATGTGTATATGAATAATGTATTTGTGTATGTGGTTGGATGTTGACTTCTACTAATTCCTAACTACCTAACTCCTAACTTAAGTGAGTAAATTGGAATGAGTAGAAGTCCGATATAGTTTCGGCCACGCGTGAGGATGAGGAGACACAAGAGGTTGGATCCGATTCCTGGTTCGTAAGCTGGTCCACGGCCCAAATCCCTTAAGTGGGTAGCATCCTGGATTAGTGAACCAAGTAAAGCCTGGTGGTGGGATGGTGTAGTCCCTGCCCAGAGGCCATACCGGCTTAACATGAGTAAGAGTAAGAAAGTAAGTATGTAGTATGAGTATGAGTATTATGTGTATGTATGGAGTAAACGAGTAAAAGAGTAATCTCCACCCGATTAACCCGGGTGGACCAATGAAGCTAACAAGAACTGTACTTGTGTATGTAATGAGTATGTGTATTAGGAAGAAGGTAAGTATGTATCGGATGGTTATACCGTATTCCTTGTATGTAATAAAGTGTATGTATGTATGCTTGTGTAAGTATTATTGTATTGTGTATAAGAGCATGTATGCATGTATGTTTGAATGAAAATGAACTGCATGTATTCGACCAAGTGGTCGGCGTACCCTCACTAGTACGCGGGGTATGCGGTTATCATGCTCGGCGAAAGCTGACCCCTTCGGGGGACATTTTTTAGTGTGCAGGTACCCAAAACGAATATGGTCAAGGAAGAGACCGGAGGCACACCCTTGTATTTAGAAGTAAGTAGTGTGTGAGGAACGGGTAGTAAGTGATAAGCCGCAGACTTATCATATTTTATGCACTAGATTTAGTATTATATTTATCTAAATAAGGTTAAATATATGCTATTTATGCTTATTATGTGTTTAAGTATAATATTTGTACAGATTTAAGTTTTTAGGAGTTTTCTGTGCAAGGAATGATTTTCTAGGCAAAAGTTCAGTTGAAGCCGGACTCCATGCCGGGTTGTTTCTGCACGGCATAAGCACAGAACAGAAAAGAGGCCTTGCCGGACCAAATGCCGGGTAGATTCCATCCGGCATAAGTGAAGAGTCACCACGGTTGACCAAGCGATAGCAGTTATTGACCGTTGGTGAAAAGGATGCTGCCGGGTGTGATGCCGGGTATATCCTACCCGGCATATGCACTGTTTCGCGCGAATTGACGGTTCTGACCGTTAACAGTTGGGCGCATTTATCACGTGTGCCGGCTACTGGTGATCCGGCACGACGCCCGGCAACGACACAATTAATGCCTATAAATAGGCCGAGGAAGGCAACAATTGGACACACTTCAACATCATATTATACTCCATTCATTATTCCATTTCCGCCCACATTCCAAGTGTTGGTGTCCAAGGCATTTCTACGGATCTATCCACGAGAAGAAGAGAAGATCTTGTCAGGGTTGAGGCTATAACCAATCTCCTTCTCCCTTATGTATTTCTTCTTTATTTGAGTGGATGGTGAAGTAGAAATCCTTGTTAGCTCTTGGTTAGGGATGAATTCCTTCTTGTAAACACTATGATTATCTCAATATAATTTCAAGCGTTCATTAAGATATTGGTTCTTATTGCAAGGGTATTATTTGATCCCTCATTCCCTTTGTGCAAATCCTACTTGAGGAAGAAAAGCCCAAGAGTAGGATAGGTTAGACTAATCTTAGTGGTCTTTGATGTTTTCATCTATGATTTAGGGTTAACATAAAAGATTACGAATTAACCCATCTTCCCCTATTTCCTTGTTCATTTCGTGGCATGATATATGCTCGATTTGTTAATAGGGATGAGTTTCTTGTTGTCAGACCCGAAGCAAGAGAATGATTTTCACACACGAACGTGCCGGGTGCACTGCCGGGTCTCCTGTGTCCGGCACATTCAATGTCTTTGAATATGCCGTGCATCTGGTGTCCGGCAGGATGTCCGGCGCTTTCAAGTTGGTTGGTTAAGTTCGAGTTTTGAAGTTCATTGTGTGATCATACTGTTACTTGGTGATTTAATCCCGAATCTAGGACAAATTATTAGTAAGTTAGTTTATTTTCTTAGTTTAGAATCAAATTTTACTTTTCCCCCCTTGTCTTAGAATAGGTATTACCGGATTAGGACTAATTTTCTATAAGTCCCTTGGGTACGATACTCTCGGTCGTAATATATTTACACTATACTCCGACCGGGTTTTATTTTGCTACCGTAGTAGAGTTGTAGGTTTAGTTATTTGTTTTAATCTTTTGTATATAGTTTTATCCCTACAATTTCTCTGTTAGCAGTAAGTAGCCTCTTAGTGAGTATGTATGAACTTGGAAGAAGCATTGTAATTGTATTGGGAACCTAGTAAACTCGGTTATGTATTTTGTATTGTATGATTAATGAAGGAGTAAAGTATCGAATGGAACCTTGTAGTATTCGTTTGATGAACGGAGTATGTATCGTGGAAGTGTAGTACTCGGGATTCCGGTCCATCACACCGATGTTGTATGTAGAAGTAGTAGCCTTGTTAGTCACGTGGGTGACTAACGGCATTGTATCACCCGTTGTATGTAAGTAAGTATCCGCTGCGTGTATCTGACGTGTAAGGAGATTGGACAGTAAGCATGTATTATGGTAGGGGTGTTACAAAGGCCCTCAATTCAAACCAACATTTCACAAAATCCAACTAACCACAATCAAGCACATAATTGCTCCAGATTTTATTTCATCTTTTATTTTTTTTTCCAAACCCAATCCTAAAACAAATAATATAGACATTTAAGGTAGGTTCCTTACCTTAATCCACAAGTTTCTCCTTAATTCTCCTCTTGTTCCTCATCTCCTCAAAATCGGTCAAGATGGAAATGGAGTTTCCAAACTCCATTCCAACATCCAAGAAACACAAAATACATTCCATTAATTATCTAAACCCTTAGGAAATCTCAATTCAACAAAAGGGCTTAGAGCACAAGTTAGGGTTTTACCTTTGGAGATTTTTGAATGGTTTTCAATTCTTGAATCTTAAGAGGGACTCCACCACCATTTAAATCTTGGAGAATATCTCAACCAAGGAAGAAAAGCTAGTCATTACAAGAGCCAAAATCGGCCAAGGTGGGAAAATGGAGAAAACATGACTTTTTCATGGATATTTTTACCTTGATAGAAAGAGGAAGCTTCAAGCTTCAAAATGGTGTGATTTTCTCTTCAAATGGCCAACACCCACGAAAATTAAACTCATCCTTTTCGAATTTTTAAAAGAGAGAGTGATAGAGGGTGATGAGAGGATCACAAATATGTGATTATTTTTGAGTTTGGAGCTTGGGTGTAGCTTGGGCATGAGAGGAAAGTTGGAGAAGCCATGGAAGGGGGCTTCATTTCCGTTCCAGAACAGAGAGAGGGAGGAAGAATCGGTGGAGAAAGAAGGAAGAGGAATGAGAGGGGAAAAAGAAGAGGGCTTCACGTGAGGAAATGAGGGAATGAGAGGAGAGAGAGTGTGGGTGGGGTATATATTCACTTTGTCATTTTTTTTTCTTTTTGACTTATCTAATTAGTTAACTAGTCATGTGTGAGGGGCTATCTATATTAATAAAACCGGCCCACTAACATATACACACTGGAACGTTTTTTGTCTTTTACAGAAAACGCTTGTTAGTTTACCCCGTTTTAGCATCATTCACTAACCGGGCCCGTTTTCCGGAATTGTAACACCCCAACCGTTAATCTCATCATTACCTCTTAACTGTTACTAATTACTCCTACTCACGCAGCGGAACTCTAATTACAACGAGGGGTGAAACAACGCCGTTAGCCACCCATGTGGCTAACCAGGCCTTTCTTACATACCGTAACGGTCTGATGAACTGGAACAACCGAGTACTTCATACTAATACAATACTCAATTCATACCTCTACTATACCGAGTCTACAATATACGGATGCCGATAACATACTCGGACTTACACCTCATTCAAGCGCATAAGTAATTACAATCTAACTACCCATGCTCACTGCAGTCCCCGTCCTACTCTCTCGAACGGTGGTCAGCTTCAAGTACCTGCACACTAAAAACGTTCCCCCTAGGGGGTCAGCTTACGCTGCGCATGAAATTCGCATATACCGCGTGCTAACCGCGGTACGCCGACTACTTTGGGTCGGATATCCATGGAGTTCATTTTAATCAAACAACATGCATCATGGCAATACAATATATGTATATCACACAAGGAATCTACATCCAATCACGGAACACGATTCCTAACTAACATAACAATGTTATGGTAACTGGTTACTCTTAGGCATTGAGGGTTATTCCTCACTATGCCTTGTTTACTTATTCAATACCTCACCCGCTCTCTCGGGTTACTTATTCATATACACACCCATTCTCTTGGGCTACTCATTCTTATACTTACCCATTCTCTCGGGTTACTCATACATATACTCACCCCTTTCTCTCGGGTTATTTATACTCGTTATCTCACCCACACTCTTGGGTTATTCATACTCAAGATCTTGTAGATTCTCGAGACACTACAGGTCTCCTACGTCACGCTTGTTACTCTTATACATACTTAAGCCAAAACTCATGGCTCTCTAGCATAGTCTTACTTCCCCGGTTTCGACCCTACTCTGGGTCTAGCATGGTGGGAAGGTTCAACTAGCTCACGGAACTCTCTCTTAGTTCCTATCTCTTTTACTTAGGTCCGATTACTCTCGACTACTCTCGTTCCCGTTCACTCCTCTCTCGGAGTTATAATAATATCATGTATATTAGTCTAGAAGCATCATTATCGATGTTTCTAATGACTTTGGGAACTTTACTTAAATTCGGGTAATCTTAGGTTTAAGGGTTACCCTCACAATCATATGATTATACATTAGGATATTTTCTTATACCGGGTAAAATCCTCATATAAGAGGTCGACCGTATCTCAAGGGAGTCACATAGTCCCTTAGGTCTCTTTTACCTTTCTTATATGTTTACATTATTGGACTAACTTCGATCCTCTCGATGGAGGTTCGTTTATCCCTCCACTCATATTTATTTCGTGGATTGTTGCAATAAGGTTTCCTAACCGTTATCGGGTATTTACTCAACCCGTACATCTCCTCACATTCTAGGGAGTTTATATGTTTGCGTTATCATTACACTTAAATCGATAGTTTATGTGTTCGCATACTTCCATTGGTTATGTGACTACCCGTTCAACGGGTTTCTAGTCAATCAATACTCACTAAGAGTCGGTCTATGCACTACGTTAGACCACACCGGTATACAAGTATGTTAGCTCATACAACATACAACAATGCATGCATAACCAAACAAGGGATTATTTTCATGCTTTAATCTTGATTAAGCCGGCACACAAACACACAAATCAGAGTAACTCGGTTAGCATACGGGGCATGAGAAAATCATACCTTTCACCGGGGTTTTTACTTTTACTGTGTCATCTCACCAAGCTCGGGTCACGCACGGTTCTCTGATAATGTTTCAACATTATTAATACTAATATCATACGGAACATAATAAAATGTTACTCCCGTAGTTACCCCGTTATCCCGTTTTCTCGGTTTTACTTTTATTAATTTGAGTTCTCACTTCTCAATCACTTCAAACACTTTCTCACACTTCCTAGGGCCTTTACATGTCACCAAACAAGGCCTTAACATCTTATAACATCATTAACATTTAAACCCCCACCATTTAAAGCCTTAAAAATACTCTCTGTAGGTTTCTGGGGGTGGTCCGGGACTTGGTCCTCATCCTAAGTCCCAGACCAATTCATTAACTAACTCTCGGGTGAAAAACAACACCTGGTCCGGGACCTTGTCTTGGAGTATAGTCCCGGACCAAAGCAGGGGGTGTGCTCTCGGCATAAAAACAGGGGGTGGTCCGGGTCCTTGTCCATGGACTAGGTCCCGGACCCTGCTAAAACCTGCAACATACATCATTTTTCAACTCCAATTCAATGCTTAATCCACCCCTAATCATTCCCTAACCTTTCCACAAGATTCCTACATGATTAATCACCTTAAAACATGCTCTAAACCTCTTCAAATCATGGGTTAAACCCTTACACAAATTCTTGCTCCAAATCACAATTTCTTTCATTCTCATTTCTACACTAATGCACACTTGTGCATTCTCAAACCTCTCTTGGCACTTGCATTTTGTTCTCTCTTAATTTGACCAACCCAAACTTCCAAGATAATGCACACCTCATACCAAGTTCCAAAACTCACTCTTAAAGCCTTAAATCTCCTTTGTTTTCTAGAAACTCCTAAGGCACTTACACAACCTCTTTTGCTACAGATTTTTGCACATCTCACCACAATCATCCTCTCATATTCTTGGGTGATCATTTACCCAATTCAAACTCCAACAACACCTAGCTAACCCTAGGTTATTCTCCACACAAAATCACTTAAACCACTTAGGTTTCCACATAAATTTTGCCATAACTTGGCTACTTCTCCAACATTGCCCAAAACTCATACCACCATTTAAATCATCCTAAAACTAGCCAAACCTCAAGGGTTCTATCAGCACTCAATATCTCCTCATTAATCAAGCAAAACTCATTACACCATATAGCATAATTCATCAAATACATAGCTCCCAAACAAGCATTAACTCACAAATGTTTTCTCACTTGCATTATTTCTAAGCAAGCACATTATCACCACAACTCAAGTGGGGTTCATTCATTTAATTAACCCTTCCCAAATGCTAAAAACATAGGATACACATTAGGGTTGGTTTCTTACCTTAATTTCTCTTAAGTTTCTTTTAGACATTCTTCTCCTCTTCTCTTCATCCAAAATCGGTCATGGCCAATCACTAGCCCAATTCTCTAGACCAATATACCAATGGATATAAGGAGTACTCATTAGTTCTCCTAACTATGAAAATAACTCATGAATTCAAGAGGAGGGTTCAAGGCATTAAATTTGAACATTACCTTTGGAAACCCTAGAATTGGTTTGCCATGAACCAAAGAAGGAGCTCCAACCCACCATTGGAGACTTGGAGGATAGCTCAAAACAAGGAGAAACAAGACATTAATACATGCCAAAATCGGCCAACACAAGGAAGTGGGGAAAAATATGTTCTTCTTTGGATATTTTTACCTTGGATGAAAGAGGAAGCTTCAAGCTTCAAGATGGTGTGCTTTTCTCCTCAAATGGGCAACACCCACGAAAATGAAACTCACCATTTTCGAGTTTTGAAAAGAGAGAATGATAGAGGGTGAGGAGAGGATCACAAATATGTGGTTATTTTTGAGTTTGGAGCTTAAACAAAGCTTGAGCATGAAGAGAAAGAGGGAACTCCATTGTTGTTGTTGTTGCAGCTCAAAATCGCTCAAGGAGGAAGGAGGAGGGGAGCTACGGATGAGAGAGATGAGGGAGTTCAGATGTGAAGAAGGAAATGAGGAAAGAGAAGGAGAAAAGGTAAGTAAGTAACCTTTTCACTATTCCCCTTTTTGACTTTTCAACTCTTCTTTTTCTTTGTTAATTAGCTAATAGAGAGGGCTGACTAGTCTAATAAAAACCGGCCCCACACACTGTTTAAACTAGAGCATTTTTCGTTTTCTTACAGAAAACGCTCGTTATTTTACCCGGTTTGGCACTATTCACTAACCGGGCCCGTTTTTCGGATTTTTCTCGTTTCTTTATTTTTAATGGTTATTAAGCTTCCATTAATACTTAATTATAGTTATTTAATCAACTATAATTTTTACGGGTCCGTTTGACCACTTAAAGTCACGTTTTCGGGTTTTCTCGAAAAACGCTTTTAAACTCCGTTGGCGTTTTAATCCATTATTTGGATCCGTTTTCTTCGGGAATCATTCCCGTATACTTATTAGGCCTAACTAAGCCTTAGGAATCCATCTCGGACCCTCTCGAGATCATGTATCTCTTATACTCATTTAACGCGCATTTTAGCGTTTTTCGCTTTTCAAGCGTTTTCTCTTTTCTTTGGTTTTATTCTTTTTACCAATACTCTTTAGGCACCATTAGGCCCTTAATAATTTTATTAGAGTAATTTAATCACCATTTTTAGATCCGGGGTATTAAAATCTACCCCCCTTAGGAACTTTGTCCTCAAAGTTGGTGAATCTAGATGGTTACTCTCATGGCGTACTATGCCAAGGTTATAATACATGTATAACCTTACAGACTCCACAAGTCTGTCTCATTTCATACTACACATACCACACACATATCACAACATGTATAGCAATCAAAAATACTCTTTTACTTCTCCATGGAATCGGTCCGAAGACAAGAAGGCACTACAGTCCTTGAATCCATATTGAGTAATATACTACTGATCCCTCAGGTACCGGTCACATTGAACACTTACTCTTTCTGGTTCACGGCCGTTTCATGACAAATGGGCACTTACTCTCTCTGGCCCACGGTCCCTTCGGTTCTGATCAAAACATTACACATATACATATCCTCAGGCACTCTGGTTGATTCACTCAACACAGGAACATCTCAGGGTACTCTCCCCGTCCCGCTGCCTTTGGAAAAATCACACACTGACACCGCCCCAACCGGTCACTTAGGACCGCCGCACGTACGGTGCAATGGTTTCAAAACTGTACACGCCCACCGTTCTACCGGTCACCAAGACTTAAGGCCACAGCCATCGGCGGGTGATAGCGGTTTCAAAACCAGTTTTCATTTCCATCTTCATACTTGAAGAAAATTTTTTTCAAAATCTGTTTGAAAATTCTTTTTAAAACATCACACAACTCCAAATCAAATTTATGGTAGCTGTCTTTTCTTAGCGTGATTACTTGTGACCACTATAGGGAGCTTCAAGAATCATCTAACCCTGATGTGATCAGCATCAGTGTTGAATTATCCTTCCACCCCAATTTGTGTTCGGTTTCCCTTGATCGCTAGCAGATCAAGTTCCACCTCCCACGTCAGTTTCAAACAATCAGATAGACAAACATTTTCGTTTTCTATCTTTTATTCTTTCTAGTCATATTCATAAACAATCTGTTTCAATTTATCTTTATCATGGACTTAAGTCACCCATTATTCTCTATTTGTTTCACTTACCTAGCCTAGGCATTCCATAATTGTGGCCTCATTAGTCAAATTATTACTCAACTTAAAACATACAACATACAACTCCAAAGGATGGAACTCACTCCATCAATCATTCTCAAATAAAATCACCTAGGGAACTCACTCCCTCTTAGGTTACACATCGGTTTCATGCCGATTCATACTCATCATAACTCATGTCTAATCTCACTAGACATATACTATAGGGATTCTCATTCCCTAGGAGTCTCTCTACTCCTCTTTTCATAAATATTACATACTCATTACTTGCATCTCTCATGCACAATACTTATACTTACACAATGAATGGGTACACATGTTTATGTAACATGAGGTCCAAACATCAAAACAATTTCTTTTTGTGCTATGCACATAGTAGTTTACGCACCAATACGTAAAACATACTCTAAGCGGTTTCTCGCCCTACCCCCCTTAAAAGGGGTTACGCCCGCGTAACCAACCATATGTTATCACTGAACATTGGTTCATTAATTCGAGTATTAAGAAGTGTTTTAACTTCAGTACGGTTAATTAACTCATAACCGGGTTCGGTTCTAGCCTCTAAGGCTTCAAGGGGTTTATGACATAGGTATACTTAACCCTGAATCACGGTCCACAAGCTTCTGCTGCGTGACCTGATAACTAGAGCTTAATTCGCTCTTTGGTATTCTCCATGTATTTCAATCGTCGCTTGGTATCTCTTACCGTATGCGAATTCGATGAATTTTAGATTGTCTCTCCAGTTCTCTGGGAATCTACTTCGTATAACACTGTATACGTTTGTGATTATTCACTTATTTTTCCCGACTTGTTGTCGGTTGAGGTCAAGCTACTACTTAGCATGTAGTGCTTTCCTCGATTAATAGTGGCTCATGGATTATGTTTGTTTCTTGGTTCTGTGCCAGAGTTCTTCATATACTCTGCATTTTTTTTACATATCGATCCTGGGCCCTGTGGGTTACTGCCCACGTTCTTGTGCATCTTTGGCCAATGGCCGCACGGTTATCTCTCTAGATTCTCACTTAACAGGCTTCGTTGACATTTCTCAATTCCTGGCTCTCCCACTTGATCATTACCGCACAAGTGCAATACCAAAACACTCAGTCATACAGAGTGCAGAAGCGTAAACCCTTGACAGTAAATCTCTCATGAGATAGGAATGATCATGTCTTCTTTACCACATTTCTTCATCAACTCTAATCACTATCTGAATATACTTTTACCATGGTCGCTTACTGCGCACCTTGGTCTTTCTCATTTCTATGGCATCCGCTACTACTTTAGCTTCCGCCCGGGTGTTCTCGCCATTTACACGATGGCTTGCCATTCACTTGGCTCAACAACATACGCTATTGTTAAAATCTCTCTGCGCACTTGCGCGCCGCTTACTCTGCAGTTCATATTGCACACGTACAGTGTTTACTATTCAACTGATTACTCTATCATAGTTCACATACTCATTGGCAATATACACATGCTCAAGTTTTGCTACACCGCTCTAGCGGTTTCACATTACATACTTAGGTGGTAGCCTTCTCTGGAGGATTCACGCAAATGCCGCTCCATAGGCCCATAATAACAAGTGGTATCCCACTCTAAGGTAGTGGTTCATTCACCACTGTTCCTCTTATGCCTTTATGCATATGTTTTACAATGTTTGGATCTAGTATTGTAGTTGGTTTTATCGGCTTACAAGCCACCTTGCCTCGAGTCATGCTCCATGCGGGCTGTTTATATAGGTTTTTGCTTCTCCGTATACCATTAAATGGTTTGGAGGTATTACTGGGTTTTTCGATAAGGTTGTCTCAACACTCTTCCATACATGGAAGGCCCTTTAAGTAACTTGATATTTGTTGATGCCCTCTGGCAATCTAGGGTATCCCGTGTACCGTGGGATCCCTTCGGGTTCTACCCGAGTGTTTGCTTAAACACTTGTGTTTTCAACACGATGTTTCGTTCAACTACTGTTGACTCCAGCACCCTTCTCGGATTGCTCCCGGGTGTTACTGAGTAATGCCATTACATCTGGCTTGTACTTATGGTTATGTTCAGTTGTGACTTCGCCTTGCGGCTATGTCCTTGACTATCCCGTTTAGGGTTGTAATGTCTCCCATTATTGGGTAGATCCTTGGTACCTTCTAACATCTTCTGGGTCAGGTCATTATTCTCTTCAGTGAGGTATAAAGTGGGAATTCTATCCCGTTTATCGTACATTAATAAGTTCATTTAGGCATTCGCCGTATTATTTACACTGGTATTCACCCAGTTATTAGGTATTTCCTGAGACATATCCAATGTCTGTACTTAATACTTTGTGCTTCTCGCACTTCTTAACGTTATGTTCTTAGATCCATCATCTTACTGGATTCTTGACTCCCTTAACTTGGTAAGCTTCCTTGTATTCTTCGATCATTCGAGATATCCAACTGTCTTGGTTTGAATTGGCTCTTTCGTCCGTAGTATGGAGTGGCTACTTCCCGTGCTTCGTACTCTACTTGTATACATATGGAGTATCTTATTGATACGTTACCACCTACCCGACTAACTCATAATTGGTCTGTCAGGCCCGCAAGCTCCTTCGGAGTGCGGTCGTTCCATGTCTCGTTTAGTATACCGTAGTGTCGGTCACAGCCTAAGTGAAGTATTCTGTTGCCAACTCCTCTTATACGTCCTATGATAACTTACCGTCATTCTCTGGTTTGGTTTAAAATTTCGGGGGTTTTTGGAAAATTTCATGTTTGAAAATAAATTCGGGTTTTAAAAGTAAGCTCTTCGTGGCATTTCAATGCCGGCTGATTCTTACCCAGTCCAGCTTCTTGCTGGCCGGTATGTTCTTTATACAGTGATTAGGCTGTTAGGCCTTTTCAAGGTTTCATTTCAGAATTCTTAAGGTTCGAGTTGCTATATTGGCTTCATTCGCCATCTTGGTACTTTGCTAAGTACTGATAGCTTGTCAAAGCTCCTCTTAGCTGTCCGTTATACTGCACTTGCCGAGGCAAGTGCGCGGTACAGGCGGTTTTTGGGTTAACTCATACCGGCCACGGTATTGTTCACATTATATTTGGTAGCCTCGTTGGCTCTTCCTTGATCCCCTAGTTGGATAACTGCTCCTTGGAGCTGATTGTCATTCTTCTTGATATGACTGTCGTTCATTTAGGAGCTCCTCCACTCTCGGAGTTCCTTAATTACTTAGTGCTTTGTTCTACCTCGTTGCTCGTTCCCACATCTTTATTGTGGTTACCGAGGTTAAAGTCATTTAGGCACTACTTCTGTAGTCCCATTCGGGTATATCCCGTAGTTATGCTCGTAGCTGTCTAAGCTATATCAGTTAAGTATTGCAATCTCTTTGGGTGTGGCAGGGTGGGTGTACCTACTCTTGACTAGATTCTTAGTAAATGGGTATACCGTTGGTGGTATTTAACTATGGCGGTCCGTAGACATGTGTCCCGGTTCCCGTTAGTTCTCATGAATCCGCCTTGTTGCACGGTTGGTGCTTTCTTCTTGCTGCTGCTCGGCCAGCTAGGTTCTCGCGACTGCTAAGCATGTCGCCCCAAGTTGCCACAGATTTCGGTCTCCTTGGATTAGGATTTCTCGATCTCTCGCCATTATGTGCGGTTATTGTCATTCCACGGGATCCGTCTCCGGGCTTTCCGGTTCTCGGGACTTACCGCATGACAGGTTCTGGTTCATATTGAGATATTTACTAACTGCCAGATTGGGTTTCCCATCTCTCTGGTGTTCTTTCCCGAGCTTTTAATGCGGGGGTTGTGGAGGGCGGGTTGGTATTGTAGGTATCCAGAACATACTGGAAGTTCCTATCTAGCGCATCTCTCACGCTACCACTCAACCCATAGCCCTAAGTCTCTAATTCCTAACTCGGTATCTCCTAAGCTCGGTATTTCCAGTCATCAGAGCGATACTTCGCTCTGATACCATTTTTGTAACACCCCAACCGTTAATCTCGTCATTACCTCTTAACTGTTACTAATTACTCCTACTCACGCAGCGGAACTCTAATTACAACGAGGGGTGAAACAACGCCGTTAGCCACCCATGTGGCTAACCAGGCCTTTCTTACATACCGTAACGGTCTGATGAACTGGAACAACCGAGTACTTCATATACAATACTCAATTCATACCTCTACTATACCGAGTCTACAATATACGGATGCCGATAACATACTCGGACTTACACCTCATTCAAGCGCATAAGTAATTACAATCTAACTACCCATGCTCACTGCAGTCCCCGTCCTACTCTCTCGAACGGTGGTCAGCTTCAAGTACCTGCACACTAAAAACGTTCCCCCTAGGGGGTCAGCTTACGCTGCGCATGAAATTCGCATATACCGCGTGCTAACCGCGGTACGCCGACTACTTTGGGTCGGATATCCATGGAGTTCATTTTAATCAAACAACATGCATCATGGCAATACAATATATATGTATATCACACAAGGAATCTACATCCAATCACGGAACACGATTCCTAACTAACATAACAATGTTGTTAGTGGTAACTGGTTACTCTTAGGCATTGAGGGTTATTCCTCACTATGCCTTGTTTACTTATTCAATACCTCACCCGCTCTCTCGGGTTACTTATTCATATACACACCCATTCTCTTGGGCTACTCATTCTTATACTTACCCATTCTCTCGGGTTACTCATACATATACTCACCCCTTTCTCTCGGGTTATTTATACTCGTTATCTCACCCACACTCTTGGGTTATTCATACTCAAGCTCTTGTAGATTCTCGAGACACTACAGGTCTCCTACGTCACGCTTGTTACTCTTATACATACTTAAGCCAAAACTCATGGCTCTCTAGCATAGTCTTACTTCCCCGGTTTCGACCCTACTCTGGGTCTAGCATGGTGGGAAGGTTCAACTAGCTCACGGAACTCTCTCTTAGTTCCTATCTCTTTTACTTAGGTCCGACTACTCTCGGACTACTCTCGTTCCCGTTCACTCCTCTCTCGGAGTTATAATAATATCATGTATATTAGTCTAGAAGCATCATTCTCGATGTTTCTAATGACTTTGGGAACTTTACTTAAATTCGGGTAATCTTAGGTTTAAGGGTTACCCTCACAATCATATGATTATACATTAGGATATTTTCTTATACCGGGTAAAATCCTCATATAAGAGGTCGACCGTATCTCAAGGGAGTCACATAGTCCCTTAGGTCTCTTTTACCTTTCTTATATGTTTACATTATTGGACTAACTTCGATCCTCTCGATGGAGGTTCGTTTATCCCTCCTCTCATATTTATTTCGTGGATTGTTGCAATAAGGTTTCCTAACCGTTATCGGGTATTTACTCAACCCGTACATCTCCTCACATTCTAGGGAGTTTATATGTTTGCGTTATCATTACACTTAAATCGATAGTTTATGTGTGTTCGCATACTTCCATTGGTTATGTGACTACCCGTTCAACGGGTTTCTAGTCAATCAATACTCACTAAGAGTCGGTCTATGCACTACGTTAGACCACACCGGCATACAAGTATGTTAGCTCATACAACAACAACAATGCATGCATAACCAAACAAGGGATTATTTTCATGCTTTAATCTTGATTAAGCCGGCACACAAACACACAAATCAGAGTAACTCGGTTAGCATACGGGGCATGAGAAAATCATACCTTTCACCGGGGTTTTTACTTTTACCGTGTCATCTCACCAAGCTCGGGTCACGCACGGTTCTCTGATAATGTTTCAACATTATTATTAATACTAATATCATACGGAACATAATAAAATGTTACTCCCGTAGTTACCCCGTTATCCCGTTTTCTCGGTTTTACTTTTATTAATTTGAGTTCTCACTTCTCAATCACTTCAAACACTTTCTCACACTTCCTAGGGCCTTTACATGTCACCAAACAAGGCCTTAACATCTTATAACATCATTAACATTTAAACCCCCACCATTTAAAGCCTTAAAAATACTCTCTGTAGGTTTCTGGGGGTGGTCCGGGACTTGGTCCTCATCCTAAGTCCCGGACCAATTCATTAACTAACTCTCGGGTGAAAAACAACACCTGGTCCGGGACCTTGTCCTGGAGTATAGTCCCGGACCAAAGCAGGGGGTGTGCTCTCGGCATAAAAACAGGGGGTGGTCCGGGTCCTTGTCCATGGACTAGGTCCCGGACCCTGCTAAAACCTGCAACATACATCATTTTTCAACTCCAATTCAATGCTTAATCCACCCCTAATCATTCCCTAACCTTTCCACAAGATTCCTACATGATTAATCACCTTAAAACATGCTCTAAACCTCTTCAAATCATGGGTTAAACCCTTACACAAATTCTTGCTCCAAATCACAATTTCTTTCATTCTCATTTCTACACTAATGCACACTTGTGCATTCTCAAACCTCTCTTGGCACTTGCATTTTGTTCTCTCTTAATTTGACCAACCCAAACTTCCAAGATAATGCACACCTCATACCAAGTTCCAAAACTCACTCTTAAAGCCTTAAATCTCCTTTGTTTTCTAGAAACTCCTAAGGCACTTACACAACCTCTTTTGCTACAGATTTTTGCACATCTCACCACAATCATCCTCTCATATTCTTGGGTGATCATTTACCCAATTCAAACTCCAACAACACCTAGCTAACCCTAGGTTATTCTCCACACAAAACATCACTTAAACCACTTAGGTTTCCACATAAATTTTGCCATAACTTGGCTACTTCTCCAACATTGCCCAAAACTCATACCACCATTTAAATCATCCTAAAACTAGCCAAACCTCAAGGGTTCTATCAGCACTCAATATCTCCTCATTAATCAAGCAAAACTCATTACACCATATAGCATAATTCATCAAATACATAGCTCCCAAACAAGCATTAACTCACAAATGTTTTCTCACTTGCATTATTTCTAAGCAAGCACATTATCACCACAACTCAAGTGGGGTTCATTCATTTAATTAACCCTTCCCAAATGCTAAAACACATAGGATACACATTAGGGTTGGTTTCTTACCTTAATTTCTCTTAAGTTTCTTTTAGACATTCTTCTCCTCTTCTCTTCATCCAAAATCGGTCATGGCCAATCACTAGCCCAATTCTCTAGACCAATATACCAATGGATATAAGGAGTACTCATTAGTTCTCCTAACTATGAAAATAACTCATGAATTCAAGAGGAGGGTTCAAGGCATTAAATTTGAACATTACCTTTGGAAACCCTAGAATTGGTTTGCCATGAACCAAAGAAGGAGCTCCAACCCACCATTGGAGACTTGGAGGATAGCTCAAAACAAGGAGAAACAAGACATTAATATGCCAAATCGGCCAACACAAGGAAGTGGGGAAAAATATGTTCTTCTTTGGATATTTTTACCTTGGATGAAAGAGGAAGCTTCAAGCTTCAAGATGGTGTGCTTTTCTCCTCAAATGGGCAACACCCACGAAAATGAAACTCACCATTTTCGAGTTTTGAAAAGAGAGAATGATAGAGGGTGAGGAGAGGATCACAAATATGTGGTTATTTTTGAGTTTGGAGCTTAAACAAAGCTTGAGCATGAAGAGAAAGAGGGAACTCCATTGTTGTTGTTGTTGCAGCTCAAATCGCTCAAGGAGGAAGGAGGAGGGGAGCCACGGATGAGAGATGAGGGAGTTCAGATGTGAAGAAGGAAATGAGGAAAGAGAAGGAGAAAAGGTAAGTAAGTAACCTTTTCACTATTCCCCTTTTTGACTTTTCAACTCTTCTTTTTCTTTGTTAATTAGCTAATAGAGAGGGCTGACTAGTCTAATAAAAACCGGCCCCACACACTGTTTAAACTAGAGCGTTTTTCGTTTTCTTACAGAAAACGCTCGTTATTTTACCCGGTTTGGCACTATTCACTAACCGGGCCCGTTTTTCGGATTTTTCTCGTTTCTTTATTTTTAATGGTTATTAAGCTTCCATTAATACTTAATTATAGTTATTTAATCAACTATAATTTTTACGGGTCCGTTTGACCACTTAAAGTCACGTTTTCGGGTTTTCTCGAAAAACGTGCTTTTAAACTCCGTTGGCGTTTTAATCCATTATTTGGATCCGTTTTCTTCGGGAATCATTCCCGTATACTTATTAGGCCTAACTAAGCCTTAGGAATCCATCTCGGACCCTCTCGAGATCATGTATCTCTTATACTCATTTAACGCGCATTTTAGCGTTTTTCGCTTTTCAAGCGTTTTCTCTTTTTTTTTGGTTTTATTCTTTTTACCAATACTCTTTAGGCACCATTAGGCCCTTAATAATTTTATTAGAGTAATTTAATCACCATTTTTAGATCCGGGTATTAAAATCTACCCCCCTTAGGAACTTTGTCCTCAAAGTTGTGAATCTAGATGGTTACTCTCATGGCGTACTATGCCAAGGTTATTACATGTATAACCTTACAGACTCCACAAGTCTGTCTCATTTCATACTACACATACCACACACATATCACAGCATGTATAGCAATCAAAAATACTCTTTTTACTCTCTCCATGGAATCGGTCCGAAGACAAGAAGGCACTACAGTCCTTGAATCCATATTGAGTAATATACTACTGATCCCTCAGGTACCGGTCACGTTGAACACTTACTCTTTCTGGTTCACGGCCGTTTCATGACAAATGGGCACTTACTCTCTCTGGCCCACGGTCCCTTCGGTTCTGATCAAAACATTACACATATACATATCCTCAGGCACTCTGGTTGATTCACTCAACACAGGAACATCTCAGGGTACTCTCCCCGTCCCGCTGCCTTTGGAAAAATCACACACTGACACCGCCCCAACCGGTCACTTAGGACCGCCGCACGTACGGTGCAATGGTTTCAAAACTACACGCCCACCGTTCTACCGGTCACCAAGACTTAAGGCCACAGCCATCGGCGGGTGATAGCGGTTTCAAAACCAGTTTTCATTTCCATCTTCATACTTGAAGAAAATTCTTTTTCAAAATCTGTTTGAAAATTCTTTTTAAAACATCACACAACTCCAAATCAAATTTATGGTAGCTGTATCTTTTCTTAGCGTGATTACTTGTGACCACTATAGGGAGCTTCAAGAATCATCTAACCCTGATGTGATCAGCATCAGTGTTGAATTATCCTTCCACCCCAATTTGTGTTCGGTTTCCCTTGATCGCTAGCAGATCAAGTTCCACCTCCCACGTCAGTTTCAAACAATCAGATAGACAAACATTTTCGTTTTCTATCTTTTATTCTTTCTAGTCATATTCAAACAATCTGTTTCAATTTATCTTTATCATGGACTTAAGTCACCCATTATTCTCTATTTGTTTCACTTACCTAGCCTAGGCATTCCATAATTGTGGCCTCATTAGTCAAATTATTACTCAACTTAAAACATACAACATACAACTCCAAAGGATGGAACTCACTCCATCAATCATTCTCAAATAAAATCACCTAGGGAACTCACTCCCTCTTAGGTTACACATCGGTTTCATGCCGATTCATACTCATCATAACTCATGTCTAATCTCACTAGACATATACTATAGGGATTCTCATTCCCTAGGAGTCTCTCTACTCCTCTTTTCATAAATATTACATACTCATTACTTGCATCTCTCATGCACAATACTTATACTTACACAATGAATGGGTACACATGTTTATGTAACATGAGGTCCAAACATCAAAACAATTTCTTTTTGTGCTATGCACATAGTAGTTTACGCACCAATACGTAAAACATACTCTAAGCGGTTTCTCGCCCTACCCCCCTTAAAAGGGGTTACGCCCGCGTAACCAACCATATGTTATCACTGAACATTGGTTCATTAATTCGAGTATTAAAAGTGTTTTAACTTCAGTACGGTTAATTAACTCATAACCGGGTTCGGTTCTAGCCTCTAAGGCTTCAAGGGGTTTATGACATAGGTATACTTAACCCTGAATCACGGTCCACAAGCTTCTGCTGCGTGACCTGATAACTAGAGCTTAATTCGCTCTTTGGTATTCTCCATGTATTTCAATCGTCGCTTGGTATCTCTTACCGTATGCGAATTCGATGAATTTTAGATTGTCTCTCCAGTTCTCTGGGAATCTACTTCGTATAACACTGTATACGTTTGTGATTATTCACTTATTTTTCCCGACTTGTTGTCGGTTGAGGTCAAGCTACTACTTAGCATGTAGTGCTTCCTCGATTAATAGTGGCTCATGGATTATGTTTGTTTCTTGGTTCTGTGCCAGAGTTCTTCATTCATACTACTCTGCATTTTTTTTACATATCGATCCTGGGCCCTGTGGGTTACTGCCCACGTTCTTGTGCATCTTTAGCCAATGGCCGCACGGTTATCTCTCTAGATTCTCACTTAACAGGCTTCGTTGACATTTCTCAATTCCTGGCTCTCCCACTTGATCATTACCGCACAAGTGCAATACCAAAACACTCAGTCATACAAAGTGCAGAAGCGTAAACCCTTGACAGTAAATCTCTCATGAGATAGGAATGATCATGTCTTCTTTACCACATTTCTTCATCAACTCTAATCACTATCTGAATATACTTTTACCATGGTCGCTTACTGCGCACCTTGGTCTTTCTCATTTCTATGGCATCCGCTACTACTTTAGCTTCCGCCCGGGTGTTCTCGCCATTTACACGATGGCTTGCCATTCACTTGGCTCAACAACATACCTATTGTTAAAATCTCTCTGCGCACTTGCGCGCCGCTTACTCTGCAGTTCATATTGCACACGTACAGTGTTTACTATTCAACTGATTACTCTATCATAGTTCACATACTCATGCATATACACATGCTCAAGTTTTGCTACACCGCTCTAGCGGTTTTCACATTACATACTTAGGTGGTAGCCTTTCTCTAGAGGATTCACGCAAATGCCGCTCCATAGGCCCCATAATAACAAGTGGTATCCCCACTCTAAGGTAGTGGTTCATTCACCACTGTTCCTCTTATGCCTTTATGCATATGTTTTACAATGTTTGGATCTACGTTGTAGTTGGTTTTATCGGCTTACAAGCCACCTTGCCTCGAGTCATGCTCCATGCGGGCTGTTTATATAGGTTTTTGCTTCTCCGTATACCATTAAATGGTTTGGAGGTATTACTGGGTTTTCGATAAGGTTGTCTCAACACTCTTCCATACATGGAAGGCCTTTAAGTAACTTGATATTTGTTGATGCCCTCTGGCAATTGGGTATCCCGTGTACCGTGGGATCCCTTCGGGTTCTACCCGAGGTTTGCTTAAACACTTGTGTTTTAACACGATGTTTCGTTCAACTACTGTTGACTCCAGCACCCTTCTCGGATTGCCCCGGGTGTTACTGAGTAATGCCATTACATCTGGCTTGTACTTATGGTTATGTTCAGTTGTGACTTCGCCTTGCGGCTATGTCCTTGACTATCCCGTTTAGGGTTGTAATGTCTCCCATTATTGGGTAGATCCTTGGTACCTTCTAACATCTTCTGGGTCGGTCATTATTCTCTTCAGTGAGGGTAAAGTGGAATTCTATCCCGTTATCGTACATAATAAGTTCATTTAGGCATTCGCCGTTATTTACACTGGTATTCACCCAGTTATTAGGTATTTCCTGAGACATATCCAATGTCTGTACTTAATACTTTGTGCTTCTCGCACTTCTTAACGTTATGTTCTTAGATCCATCATCTTACTGGATCTTGACTCCCTTAACTTGGTAAGCTTCCTTGTATTCTTCGATCATTCGAGATATCCAACTGTCTTGGTTTGAATTGGCTCTTTCGTCGTAGTATGGAGTGGCTACTTCCCGTGCTTCGTACTCTACTTGTATACATATATGGAGTATCTTATTGATACGTTACCACCTACCCGACTAACTCATAATTGGTCTGTCAGGCCCGCAAGCTCCTTCGGATGCGGTCGTTCCATGTCTCGTTTAGTATACCGTAGTGTCGGTCACATGCCTAAGTGAGTATTCTGTTGCCAACTCCCTTATATCGTCCTATGATAACTTACGTCATTCTCTGGTTTGGTTTAAAATTTGGGGGTTTTTGGAAAATTTCATGTTTGAAAGAAAATTCGGGTTTTAAAGTAAGCTCTTCATGGCATTTCATGCCGGCTGATTCTTACCCAGTCCAGCTTCTTGCTGGCCGGTATGTTCTTTATCAGTGATTGGCTGTTAGGCCTTTTCAAGGTTTCATTTCAGAATTCTTAAGGTTCGAGTTGCTAATTGGCTTCATTCGCCATCCTGTACTTTGCTAAGTACTGATAGCTTGTCAAAGCTCCTCTTAGCTGTCCGTTATACTGCACTTGCCGAGGCAAGTGCGCGGTACAGGCGGTTTTTGGGTTAACTCATACCGGCCACGGTATTGTCCATTATTTATGGTAGCCTCGTTGGCTCTTCCTTGATCCCCTAGTTGGATAACTGCTCCTTGGAGCTGATTGTCATTCTTCTTGATATGACTGTCTTTGTTCATTTAGGAGCTCCTCCACTCTCGGAGTTCCTTAATTACTTAGTGCTTTGTTCTACCTCGTGCTCGTTCCCACATCTTTATTGTGGTTACGAGGTTAAAGTCATTTAGGCACTACTTCTGTAGTCCCATTCGGGTAATCCCGTAGTGCTCGTAGCTGTCTAAGCTATATCAGTTAAGTATTGCATCTCTTTGGTGTGGCAGGGTGGGTGTACCTACTCTTGACTAGATTCTTAGTAAATGGGTATACCGTTGGTGGAATATTTAACTATGGCGGTCCGTAGACATGTGTCCCGGTTCCCGTTAGTTCTCATGAATCCGCCTTGTTGCACTTGGTGCTTTCTTCTTGCTGCTGCTCGGCCAGCTAGGTTCTCGCGACTGCTAAGCATGTCGCCCCAAGTTGCCACAGATTTCAGTCTCCTTGGATTAGGATTTCTCGATCTCTCGCATTATGTGCGGTTATTGTCATTCCAACGGGATCCGTCTCCGGGCTTTCCGGTTCTCGGGACTTACCGCATGACAGGTTCTAGTTCATATTGAGATATTTACTAACTGCCAGATTGGGTTTCCCCATCTCTCTGGTGTTCTTTCCCGAGCTTTTAATGCGGGGGTTGTGGAGGGGGTTTGGTATTGTAGGTATCCAGAACATACTGGAAGTTCCTATCTAGCGCATCTCTCACGCTACCACTCAACCCATAGCCCTAAGTCTCTAATTCCTAACTCGGTATTCCTAAGCTCGGTATTTCCAGTCATCAGAGCGATACTTCGCTCTGATACCATTTTTGTAACACCCCAACCGTTAATCTCGTCATTACCTCTTAACTGTTACTAATTACTCCTACTCACGCAGCGGAACTCTAATTACAACGAGGGGTGAAACAACGCCGTTAGCCACCCATGTGGCTAACCAGGCCTTTCTTACATACCGTAACGGTCTGATGAACTGGAACAACCGAGTACTTCATACTAATACAATACTCAATTCATACCTCTACTATACCGAGTCTACAATATACGGATGCCGATAACATACTCGGACTTACACCTCATTCAAGCGCATAAGTAATTACAATCTAACTACCCATGCTCACTGCAGTCCCCGTCCTACTCTCTCGAACGGTGGTCAGCTTCAAGTACCTGCACACTAAAAACGTTCCCCCTAGGGGGTCAGCTTACGCTGCGCATGAAATTCGCATATACCGCGTGCTAACCGCGGTACGCCGACTACTTTGGGTCGGATATCCATGGAGTTCATTTTAATCAAACAACATGCATCATGGCAATACAATAATATGTATATCACACAAGGAATCTACATCCAATCACGGAACACGATTCCTAACTAACATAACAATGTTGTTAGTGGTAACTGGTTACTCTTAGGCATTGAGGGTTATTCCTCACTATGCCTTGTTTACTTATTCAATACCTCACCCGCTCTCTCGGGTTACTTATTCATATACACACCCATTCTCTTGGGCTACTCATTCTTATACTTACCCATTCTCTCGGGTTACTCATACATATACTCACCCCTTTCTCTCGGGTTATTTATACTCGTTATCTCACCCACACTCTTGGGTTATTCATACTCAAGCTCTTGTAGATTCTCGAGACACTACAGGTCTCCTACGTCACGCTTGTTACTCTTATACATACTTAAGCCAAAACTCATGGCTCTCTAGCATAGTCTTACTTCCCCGGTTTCGACCCTACTCTGGGTCTAGCATGGTGGGAAGGTTCAACTAGCTCACGGAACTCTCTCTTAGTTCCTATCTCTTTTACTTAGGTCCGACTACTCTCGGACTACTCTCGTTCCCGTTCACTCCTCTCTCGGAGTTATAATAATATCATGTATATTAGTCTAGAAGCATCATTCTGATGTTTCTAATGACTTTGGGAACTTTACTTAAATTCGGGTAATCTTAGGTTTAAGGGTTACCCTCACAATCATATGATTATACATTAGGATATTTTCTTATACCGGGTAAAATCCTCATATAAGAGGTCGACCGTATCTCAAGGGAGTCACATAGTCCCTTAGGTCTCTTTTACCTTTCTTATATGTTTACAATATTGGACTAACTTCGATCCTCTCGATGGAGGTTCGTTATCCCTCCACTCATATTTATTTCGTGGATTGTTGCAATAAGGTTTCCTAACCGTTATCGGGTATTTACTCAACCCGTACATCTCCTCACATTCTAGGGAGTTTATATGTTTGCGTTATCATTACACTTAAATCGATAGTTTATGTGTGTTCGCATACTTCCATTGGTTATGTGACTACCCGTTCAACGGGTTTCTAGTCAATCAATACTCACTAAGAGTCGGTCTATGCACTACGTTAGACCACACCGGCATACAAGTATGTTAGCTCATACAACATACAACAATGCATGCATAACCAAACAAGGGATTATTTTCATGCTTTAATCTTGATTAAGCCGGCACACAAACACACAAATCAGAGTAACTCGGTTAGCATACGGGGCATGAGAAAATCATACCTTTCACCGGGGTTTTTACTTTTACCGTGTCATCTCACCAAGCTCGGGTCACGCACGGTTCTCTGATAATGTTTCAACATTATTATTAATACTAATATCATACGGAACATAATAAAATGTTACTCCCGTAGTTACCCCGTTATCCCGTTTTCTCGGTTTTACTTTTATTAATTTGAGTTCTCACTTCTCAATCACTTCAAACACTTTCTCACACTTCCTAGGGCCTTTACATGTCACCAAACAAGGCCTTAACATCTTATAACATCATTAACATTTAAACCCCCACCATTTAAAGCCTTAAAAATACTCTCTGTAGGTTTCTGGGGGTGGTCCGGGACTTGGTCCTCATCCTAAGTCCCGGACCAATTCATTAACTAACTCTCGGGTGAAAAAAACACCTGGTCCGGGACCTTGTCTGGAGTATAGTCCCGGACCAAAGCAGGGGGTGTGCTCTCGGCATAAAAACAGGGGTGGTCCGGGTCCTTGTCCATGGACTAGGTCCCGGACCCTGCTAAAACCTGCAACATACATCATTTTCAACTCCAATTCAATGCTTAATCCACCCCTAATCATTCCCTAACCTTTCCACAAGATTCCTACATGATTAATCACCTTAAAACATGCTCTAAACCTCTTCAAATCATGGGTTAAACCCTTACAAATTCTTGCTCCAAATCACAATTTCTTTCATTCTCATTTCTACACTAATGCACACTTGTGCATTCTCAAACCTCTCTTGGCACTTGCATTTTGTTCTCTCTTAATTTGACCAACCCAAACTTCCAAGATAATGCACACCTCATACCAAGTTCCAAAACTCACTCTTAAAGCCTTAAATCTCCTTTGTTTTCTAGAAACTCCTAAGGCACTTACACAACCTCTTTTGCTACAGATTTTTGCACATCTCACCACAATCATCCTCTCATATTCTTGGGTGATCATTTACCCAATTCAAACTCCAACAACACCTAGCTAACCCTAGGTTATTCTCCACACAAAACATCACTTAAACCACTTAGGTTTCCACATAAATTTTGCCATAACTTGGCTACTTCTCCAACATTGCCCAAAACTCATACCACCATTTAAATCATCCTAAAACTAGCCAAACCTCAAGGGTTCTATCAGCACTCAATATCTCCTCATTAATCAAGCAAAACTCATTACACCATATAGCATAATTCATCAAATACATAGCTCCCAAACAAGCATTAACTCACAAATGTTTTCTCACTTGCATTATTTCTAAGCAAGCACATTATCACCACAACTCAAGTGGGGTTCATTCATTTAATTAACCCTTCCCAAATGCTAAAACACATAGGATACACATTAGGGTTGGTTTCTTACCTTAATTTCTCTTAAGTTTCTTTTAGACATTCTTCTCCTCTTCTCTTCATCCAAAATCGGTCATGGCCAATCACTAGCCCAATTCTCTAGACCAATATACCAATGGATATAAGGAGTACTCATTAGTTCTCCTAACTATGAAAATAACTCATGAATTCAAGAGGAGGGTTCAAGGCATTAAATTTGAACATTACCTTTGGAAACCTAGAATTGGTTTGCCATGAACCAAAGAAGGAGCTCCAACCCACCATTGGAGACTTGGAGGATAGCTCAAAACAAGGAGAAACAAGACATTAATACATGCCAAAATCGGCCAACACAAGGAAGTGGGGAAAAATATGTTCTTCTTTGGATATTTTTACCTTGGATGAAAGAGGAAGCTTCAAGCTTCAAGATGGTGTGCTTTTCTCCTCAAATGGGCAACACCCACGAAAATGAAACTCACCATTTTCGAGTTTTGAAAAGAGAGAATGATAGAGGGTGAGGAGAGGATCACAAATATGTGGTTATTTTTGAGTTTGGAGCTTAAACAAAGCTTGAGCATGAAGAGAAAGAGGGAACTCCATTGTTGTTGTTGTTGCAGCTCAAAATCGCTCAAGGAGGAAGGAGGAGGGGAGCTACGGATGAGAGAGATGAGGGAGTTCAGATGTGAAGAAGGAAATGAGGAAAGAGAAGGAGAAAAGGTAAGTAAGTAACCTTTTCACTATTCCCCTTTTTGACTTTTCAACTCTTCTTTTTCTTTGTTAATTAGCTAATAGAGAGGGCTGACTAGTCTAATAAAAACCGGCCCCACACACTGTTTAAACTAGAGCGTTTTTCGTTTTCTTACAGAAAACGCTCGTTATTTTACCCGGTTTGGCACTATTCACTACGGGCCCGTTTTTCGGATTTTTCTCGTTTCTTTATTTTTAATGGTTATTAAGCTTCCATTAATACTTAATTATAGCTATTTAATCAACTATAATTTTTACGGGTCCGTTTGACCACTTAAAGTCACGTTTTCGGGTTTTCTCGAAAAACGTGCTTTTAAACTCCGTTGGCGTTTTAATCCATTATTTGGATCCGTTTTCTTCGGGAATCATTCCCGTATACTTATTAGGCCTAACTAAGCCTTAGGAATCCATCTCGGACCCTCTCGAGATCATGTATCTCTTATACTCATTTAACGCGCATTTTAGCGTTTTTCGCTTTTCAAGCGTTTTCTCTTTTCTTTTGGTTTTATTCTTTTTACCAATACTCTTTAGGCACCATTAGGCCCTTAATAATTTTATTAGAGTAATTTAATCACCATTTTTAGATCCGGGGTATTAAAATCTACCCCCCTTAGGAACTTTGTCCTCAAAGTTAGTGAATCTAGATGGTTACTCTCATGGCGTACTATGCCAAGGTTATAATACATGTATAACCTTACAGACTCCACAAGTCTGTCTCATTTCATACTACACATACCACACACATATCACAACATGTATAGCAATCAAAAATACTCTTTTTACTCTCTCCATGGAATCGGTCCGAAGACAAGAAGGCACTACAGTCCTTGAATCCATATTGAGTAATATACTACTGATCCCTCAGGTACCGGTCACGTTGAACACTTACTCTTTCTGGTTCACGGCCGTTTCATGACAAATGGGCACTTACTCTCTCTGGCCCACGGTCCCTTCGGTTCTGATCAAAACATTACACATATACATATCCTCAGGCACTCTGGTTGATTCACTCAACACAGGAACATCTCAGGGTACTCTCCCCGTCCCGCTGCCTTTGGAAAAATCACACACTGACACCGCCCCAACCGGTCACTTAGGACCGCCGCACGTACGGTGCAATGGTTTCAAAACCTGTACACGCCCACCGTTCTACCGGTCACCAAGACTTAAGGCCACAGCCATCGGCGGGTGATAGCGGTTTCAAAACCAGTTTTCATTTCCATCTTCATACTTGAAGAAAATTCTTTTTCAAAATCTGTTTGAAAATTCTTTTTAAAACATCACACAACTCCAAATCAAATTTATGGTAGCTGTATCTTGTCTTAGTGTGATTACTTGTGACCACTATAGGGAGCTTCAAGAATCATCTAACCCTGATGTGATCAGCATCAGTGTTGAATTATCCTTCCACCCCAATTTGTGTTCGGTTTCCCTTGATCGCTAGCAGATCAAGTTCCACCTCCCACGTCAGTTTCAAACAATCAGATAGACAAACATTTTCGTTTTCTATCTTTTATTCTTTCTAGTCATATTCATAAAACAATCTGTTTCAATTTATCTTTATCATGGACTTAAGTCACCCATTATTCTCTATTTGTTTCACTTACCTAGCCTAGGCATTCCATAATTGTGGCCTCATTAGTCAAATTATTACTCAACTTAAAACATATAACATACAACTCCAAAGGATGGAACTCACTCCATCAATCATTCTCAAATAAAATCACCTAGGGAACTCACTCCCTCTTAGGTTACACATCGGTTTCATGCCGATTCATACTCATCATAACTCATGTCTAATCTCACTAGACATATACTATAGGGATTCTCATTCCCTAGGAGTCTCTCTACTCCTCTTTTCATAAATATTACATACTCATTACTTGCATCTCTCATGCACAATACTTATACTTACACAATGAATGGGTACACATGTTTATGTAACATGAGGTCCAAACATCAAAACAATTTCTTTTTGTGCTATGCACATAGTAGTTTACGCACCAATACGTAAAACATACTCTAAGCGGTTTCTCGCCCTACCCCCCTTAAAAGGGGTTACGCCCGCGTAACCAACCATATGTTATCACTGAACATTGGTTCATTAATTCGAGTATTAAGAAGTGTTTTAACTTCAGTACGGTTAATTAACTCATAACCGGGTTCGGTTCTAGCCTCTAAGGCTTCAAGGGGTTTATGACATAGGTATACTTAACCCTGAATCACGGTCCACAAGCTTCTGCTGCGTGACCTGATAACTAGAGCTTAATTCGCTCTTTGGTATTCTCCATGTATTTCAATCGTCGCTTGGTATCTCTTACCGTATGCGAATTCGATGAATTTTAGATTGTCTCTCCAGTTCTCTGGGAATCTACTTCGTATAACACTGTATACGTTTGTGATTATTCACTTATTTTTCCCGACTTGTTGTCGGTTGAGGTCAAGCTACTACTTAGCATGTAGTGCTTTCTCGATTAATAGTGGCTCATGGATTATGTTTGTTTCTTGGTTCTATGCCAGAGTTCTTCATTCATACTATGCATTTTTTTTACATATCGATCCTGGGCCCTGTGGGTTACTGCCCACGTTCTTGTGCATCTTTAGCCAATGGCCGCACGGTTATCTCTCTAGATTCTCACTTAACAGGCTTCGTTGACATTTCTCAATTCCTGGCTCTCCCACTTGATCATTACCGCACAAGTGCAATACCAAAACACTCAGTCATACAAAGTGCAGAAGCGTAAACCCTTGACAGTAAATCTCTCATGAGATAGGAATGATCATGTCTTCTTTACCACATTTCTTCATCAACTCTAATCACTATCTGAATATACTTTTACCATGGTCGCTTACTGCGCACCTTGGTCTTTCTCATTTCTATGGCATCCGCTACTACTTTAGCTTCCGCCCGGGTGTTCTCGCCATTTACACGATGGCTTGCCATTCACTTGGCTCAACAACATACACTATTGTTAAAATCTCTCTGCGCACTTGCGCGCCGCTTACTCTGCAGTTCATATTGCACACGTACAGTGTTTACTATTCAACTGATTACTCTATCATAGTTCACATACTCATTGGCAATATACACATGCTCAAGTTTTGCTACACCGCTCTAGCGGTTTCACATTACATACTTAGGTGGTAGCCTTTCTCTGGAGGATTCACGCAAATGCCGCTCCATAGGCCGCATAATAACAAGTGGTATCCCCACTCTAAGGTAGTGGTTCATTCACCACTGTTCCTCTTATGCCTTTATGCATATGTTTTACAATGTTTGGATCTACGTATTGTAGTTGGTTTTATCGGCTTACAAGCCACCTTGCCTCGAGTCATGCTCCATGCGGGCTGTTTATATAGGTTTTTGCTTCTCCGTATACCATTAAATGGTTTGGAGGTATTACTGGGTTTTTCGATAAGGTTGTCTCAACACTCTTCCATACATGGAAGGCCCTTTAAGTAACTTGATATTTGTTGATGCCCTCTGGCAATCTAGGGTATCCCGTGTACCGTGGGATCCCTTCGGGTTCTACCCGAGTGTTTGCTTAAACACTTGTGTTTTCAACACGATGTTTCGTTCAACTACTGTTGACTCCAGCACCCTTCTCGGATTGCTCCCGGGTGTTACTGAGTAATGCCATTACATCTGGCTTGTACTTATGGTTATGTTCAGTTGTGACTTCGCCTTGCGGCTATGTCCTTGACTATCCCGTTTAGGGTTGTAATGTCTCCCATTATTGGGTAGATCCTTGGTACCTTCTAACATCTTCTGGGTCAGGTCATTATTCTCTTCAGTGAGGTATAAAGTGGGAATTCTATCCCGTTTATCGTACATTAATAAGTTCATTTAGGCATTCGCCGTATTATTTACACTGGTATTCACCCAGTTATTAGGTATTTCCTGAGACATATCCAATGTCTGTACTTAATACTTTGTGCTTCTCGCACTTCTTAACGTTATGTTCTTAGATCCATCATCTTACTGGATTCTTGACTCCCTTAACTTGGTAAGCTTCCTTGTATTCTTCGATCATTCGAGATATCCAACTGTCTTGGTTTGAATTGGCTCTTTCGTCCGTAGTATGGAGTGGCTACTTCCCGTGCTTCGTACTCTACTTGTATACATATATGGAGTATCTTATTGATACGTTACCACCTACCCGACTAACTCATAATTGGTCTGTCAGGCCCGCAAGCTCCTTCGGAGTGCGGTCGTTCCATGTCTCGTTTAGTATACCGTAGTGTCGGTCACACGCCTAAGTGAAGTATTCTGTTGCCAACTCCTCTTATATCGTCCTATGATAACTTACCGTCATTCTCTGGTTTGGTTTAAAATTTCGGGGGTTTTTGGAAAATTTCATGTTTGAAAGAAAATTCGGGTTTTAAAAGTAAGCTCTTCATGGCATTTCAATGCCGGCTGATTCTTACCCAGTCCAGCTTCTTGCTGGCCGGTATGTTCTTTATACAGTGATTAGGCTGTTAGGCCTTTTCAAGGTTTCATTTCAGAATTCTTAAGG
>JAIOTZ010000315.1:0-63724 GCA_023374045.1 Limonium bicolor
GACCCAAACTTAAAAGAAAAGAAACCAGGAAAACCCTAATCTGAATCTAGGCTTCTTGTGAAGGTACATATCGGGTGATCTTGTCTTGGTTTGTTTTAGATCAACTGTTTTGTTTCTGTATTGGAGTCTAAATTCCTTGAGTTCTAATTGACGTATTTTGGTCCAGGTCACAGACAAGTAAATTAGAGAGTAGGGACTTAAGTATCGATTAATTAAACTGAAAACTATCGGTTAATTAAACTTAAAAGTACTAATTACCATGTGGGGTGGTTGCGGTTGTGTTGTGCTGGATTAGTGCATAAGGGTGTTGGAAGATTTGCCAGACTATTCGTACTGAAATATGAGGGTAACTAAGCGCTAAATGGTTTTAGTGTATATGATTGATTTTGGATGTATTCGGTGATTTAGGGACTTAAGTGTTAATTACTGGTAAAATGTTGCTAATTACAATAAGATAGATGGATTTCATATTGTTTTAGGTTAATTAAAATAGTGATTTAGAAACAAATGGTACTTATTATGAGTTAGCGGCTCTATTTATAAATCAATTACGTTAATAGCTGACTTAAGGATTAAATTATAAAATTATGGGTTTTAATATTTATGGGCAAGTTGTGGTGGCTATGATCTAAATTGACGATAGAGCAATTTGTGTTAAATGATGGTAAACTCTGATTAGAGGTGGTGTGTAAGGATAATCAGCTAAGTTAATAAGTTTTAAATTGATAAGTTAGAAATAAAGCGATGGAATATAGTTTGTAAACTTGGGTTAATACGGAGTTAAGGATGTGAGATACTTATGTATGCATACATATACAAGTAATCTAGATTTTATGAAAAATAGGAATGAAATAATAAGTTAACAAGCCAGTTAAATGTCTTAACTTATTAAGAAATGATGGTGTTAATGATGTGTTGAAATCTACCGATCGGTAAAGTGCTAACCTGTAAATTTTATGGTTTTAGTGTTTAGTGTTTCAATTGTACTAATCTGCGATAACTAGTGTTAAGATAATGATCCAAATTTGGTGTATTTTCGTGAGGTAAATGGTTAGATTTAGAAATTATATACATAAATGTTCATACACCTAAGTAGCAGCATATTTCCTTCAGCAATTCCAGCCAAAAACACAGAGTAAAACAACCCAAAACTCCGTTATACAGAATAGTACACAACAGTAATTTTTGAGCAAATTTTGTCACTTTACTTGGTCTAACTTGTCTTGTTTACTTCCCAGTTAAATAGAAGATTTGAAGCTCCAAGAATTAACTAGTTACAGGTCCATTCAACCAACGAGATATCAATCCCATTTAAAAACTACTCCCTCTGTCCCAGTGACAGTGTCTACTTTCCATTTCCATTTTGTATGTGTCCCAAAATTGTGTCTCTTACAGTGTATAATATTTACTCCTCCACTCTACTTTTCTAAGTCTTCTTAATCCGCGTGCAAAATCACAGAAGACCCTGCTGCTGGGACGGAGGGAGTATAAAACAACACAATGAAAAATCATATTTGCAGGTAGTTACCTGGTTTCTTATTGCCATTTTAAGGTATTTACAGCTGAGGGGTCCTCCTTCCTTCTCCTAAAATCTCCTAGCAGTTGGATCTGTAATTCCCTCCCCAAAGCTGGCACCAACACAGCGCACAGCAACAGTCAATTCCAGCACTTTTGCTCTCTTGGTAATTCCCCCTTCTTCTGACCTTACGTGAGTGAAGAGAGGACAAGAGAAGAGAGTCCAAAGAATGGAAGGAGTGAGCTGCTGATAACAACTTAAGAAATGAGAACACGGTTTTCCATTCAGCCTAGGTAGTTTACTAGTGTAACGACACCTACCATATGTTGGTGTCTAATTTTCATTGGTTAACTTGATGGCTGAATTAAGTAGAGACATATAATCAGATAAATAAGCAAGGAAGTCGGTTGTTCATAGCTGAAGAAGAATTACTTTGTGTGTTTTGAAATGATTACAAGATGACAAAACAGTTAATTGGTACTAAATGAAATCGGTACTTTAGATTTGGTTGAGCTGATTTTATAAGCTGTTTTATTTGTATATGAGTGAGTAGTAGCAGCAAAGAAAACTGCTGTACCAGGATGATAAACATTACGTAAGATGATAGAATGATAACAAAAGGACAAGATAGCTAATTATGGTAGCAAATTATGAAAAACGGTAATGTTACTACAATGAGCTGAATTGCTTTACTACTTATTAAGCATATAGGTATGTACATACAACAAGGAATTGCGGCTAATATCATGATAATACAAGGATGGATAAAATCAACACGGGTTGAAATTATTACATAAGACAACACTATTAATTGGTGACATGTACAACATGATAATACAAGGCTGAAACGTAATATATATGCGGCGATGCAAGGCTGTAAAACTAGACTTTGTTTTTGTTAGAAAATGAAGGTAGTAATTAATTACAAAAGAATAAACTAGTGAACTATATACATTTACAACCGGTATGTAAACTTAACATGTCACTGTAACAATGACACATTTTAATATTGGTTTTGTTGTCTCCCTAAGACTTGTATGGTCTGAAAATAATACATTGTATTAGTTAATATTTTAGTTAAGTATCTTATAATACACTTAAGAATAAAAGAATAACGTTAACAAATCATTTCATGTACGTTCCAGTACTTACTGTACATCGTATATGTTTACAGTTTACATTTGTACAAGCTAGTAATTTCTAGGGTGTTTCAATATATATATATATATATCAATCAGTATGTGTATGCGTGTATGCAAATATACAAATCAAAATAACCTTGATAAACAACATGGGTTATTAGGAATTGAATCCTGATAGGATCGGGGTGCTGACCGAGTAGGTCTGAGGTGTTAGTCTTAGATCAATTCTGCTTGGAGAACAAGTGTTTGTAGAAAATAATGACACAAAAGCTTTTGTTTAAAATTGACAAGATAGGATTCTGCTTGTATTGAAATTCAATGTGAATTACAACCTAGCTTCCTATCTTGGGATTCGAAAGAAGTATTCTGTCTCATTCAACACTCGTTCTACTCTCGGTTTTGATCAATGCGTAACAAGGAGTAAAGGGGAATGTTCTATGTGTGCTCTCTAGATAATAAATACCTAAGTTGATTGACTAAGTCTCATTAAGATCTCTCAAATGCTTTCTCTCTCAAACAATCTTTTTTCTCTCTCTCTCTAATGGATAGTCTCGGATGTGTTGCTTAATGTCGTTACAATTTTGAGCTTATATACAACTTAAACGCGCCTAGAATATCGGAAGTGAAGTCATGAGGCAACAACTTGAATCTGATGCGCAAGTATCGGAGGCACTAGCTACTCTATGATCTCCAAGGAGTCTGTCGCTGGCCACTGTTTCATCAAAATGCCGCGCCGCAAAGTTTTCTCTATACCCCATCCATCATCCTCCGTCGACTTGTTCAACCATCACCCTCACGAATTCATCCTTCGCACATCCATTACCACACCATTACCGTAGCCATCTTCATCCATCTTTGATGGCGCAGTTCGAGAGCAAGCAGTAGTTCATTACAAACAGAGCTTACCGAGAACACCAGACACGAGCAGAACTGAGATAAACCAAGGGCTTCAGTTAAGTGGTTTTATTCGTTACTTTAATATTTCTTGTTACAATTTGTTTAATGTTTTGTTTTAATGCTTGTTTTTATCTTTGGAATTATGAGTGAGTAGTTTATTTTTAGCTTCCTGAGTTGGGAAGCGAGCCTAATTCCTGATGATTATGTTTTATTAATTTTTCTGTACAACTTTGTTATTATAATTAGTTCGATTCCTGTTCTTAATGTGTTTTAATTATCTGGCCAATAATTAAGATAATTTTTGTAGTTTTCTAATCAACATGCGAGAGCTGAGATAGTAAACTAGACATAGGAAGTCGAACCTGATTAATGATTAGAAGCGTGATCCCGCCTATAGGTTAATCGGACTCTCATAGAAACTGTTTTTTATGCGATTAGTTTTGTCCGGATTAGAGCATTAGCATGCTGTTAGTTCTGGCAACTAGTTAGGATTCGTTAGATTTAGCCGTTGACGAATTATTTAAAGTTTTTGAGTGAATTATAAAAAGTTAGGGGAAGAGTTAGTAATAAAATCTGAAGAATTAGGTGAGCATAACAACTCGGGGAGCACCTTTTAATTATTAAATCGTTATTTTTTTGAGTTTGCTTTATTTAGTTTATTTGTTCTTTTAATTTCTTTGGTCATTTAAATTTGCTTAGACTAGTAAAATTCTTTTGAAAAGTGACAATTTCCTGTTTTGTTAGTTTAGGTTAGTTTTCTCAATTAGGTTAATTTAATTTGTCAGTTAATTGAAAGAGGTCCATGCGTTCGACAACCCACTTACTCACTATACCCGCAAAACGATAGGTACACTGCCTAGGTAGAAGTATAGTTATACATATTTCTGCTAACAAGTTTTGGCGCTGTTGCCGGGGACCTCTGGTACGGTTAATCGACATTTTATTTACTTGATTGAGACTTTATTCTAGTTTTTCTTTTTATTTGTTTTTGTAATTATCTGGCAGTTCAAGACTAGCTACATTACCACGTTGTTTCATCAAGGCCAGTTTAGTGGGGCTGATTCTGAAGACGCACCACATCACATCTCGAGGTTCCTAGATTTTTGTAATGCTTTCAACAAGACCGGGAACCTGAACCAAAGGATTCGACTGCAGCTGTTTCCCTACTCGTTGAACGATGGAGCTTCCAGATTGCTAAGGAGTTTGCAGCCACATAGTATCATTACCTGGGCGGAGCTGGCACGTAAGTTCCTGAACAAGTATTATCCACCATCCAAGATCAGAGAAAAGATAGGTGAGATTAATAATTTTTGTCAGGAACCAGGTGAGTCTCCATATGATTCATGTGATAGATTTAGAGAGCTTCAAATTTTATGCCCGCACCATGGTATGAGTGACAGAGATTTAGTGTTAGCATTCTTTGGTGGTTTACATGATTCAAACAAGCTTTTACCGAATTCTGCTTTGGAGGAAATTTCATGAATAAGACAGGTGCAGCAGCAATTGAGCTTCTGGATTCGATGACCGCGAGCACCAGATAATGGTGTAAGAATAAGGGGAGAGAGAGTCCAAGAAAGAGGCCGGACTATACCAGCTGCCCCCTCAGGATCATCTATCTGCTCAGTTGACTGCCATAGCGAAAGCAGTGGAGAAGCTCACTCTTGGCCAGA
Organism: Limonium bicolor; assembly: GCA_023374045.1. NCBI lineage: Eukaryota > Viridiplantae > Streptophyta > Magnoliopsida > Caryophyllales > Plumbaginaceae > Limonium > Limonium bicolor. The sequence continues at coordinate 5,226 of JAIOTZ010000315.1, forward strand.
CACAGCAAACGGTGAAAGCAGCAACTACTTATTCCCAGTACCTGAATCCTTGTTGTGATATTTATGGAGGAGCCCATGAGACCTACAACTGCGAGGGACCTGGGTACGTCGGTAATCCAGAAGAGGTAAATTCAATCAACAACTGACCAGGTAACTCTTATCCTAATGCTTATGGTCAGAATAGTTGGAGGAATAATCAGCAACCTCCATGGAGAGGTAATGATCAATCGTTAGGAAATAATGCTTATAATCAGAATAGGCAGTCTTATTTTAATAGGCAGCAAGATCAGTCTCAGAATTCTCAGGGAGGTAATAGTAAGATTGAGAGTATGTTAGCAGAGATTTTGAAACAATGACAAACTACTAACGCTAAATTTGTTGAAGTTGAGTCTAAGTTTGATGCTAAATTTGCAGATCAGACTGCTATTAATCAAAACTTGGAGAGATAGATGAGCCAGCTTGCAGAACAGCTAGCACAAAGACCTGCAGGGTCACTTCCTAGTCGGACCGATCCAAACCCAAGGGAACAATTAAAAGCAGTGACTTTGAGAAGTGGTAAGGAGTTGGTTTCCAGTGGTCCTGAAGCTGAAGATGAATCTGACAAGTCAGGAGAGTCTCCTCCTGAAGTTGAAGAAATTGAAATTCCCACGGAGAAGGAGTCTTCTGAACTTTTAATTGTTAAACCTTGTCAAGTTTCTTATGATCCTCCTATTCCTTTTCCTAACAGGCTGAAGAAAAAGAATTTGGATGAACAATTCGGGAAATTTCTTAAGATCTTCAAGAAGTTGACTATTAATATTCTTTTTTCTGATGTTTTATCTCAGATGCCTATTTATGTTAAGTTTATGAAGGATATTTTATCTAATAGGCGTTCTTTGCAGGAAACTGACACAGTGAAGCTGACGCAGAGGGTGTCGGCAATCCTTTTAAAGAAGTTATCACCAAAGTTGGGAGATCCATGTCTTCCTATCATCCGCTGTACTATTGAGGAGGTAGATTGTGGTAACAGTTTATGTGATTTAGGAGCAAGTATTAATTTGATGTCTCTTTCAATTTTTGAGAGATTAGGAGTAGGTTAATGTTCTCCCACTTCAGTGCAATTACAATTAGCTGACCGTTCTATTATTTATCTAAAGGGTAAGATGGAGGATTTGGTAGTTTCTGTTGATAAATTTATCTTCCTTGCTGATTTTATTGTTATTGATATGGAGGAGGATAAAGATGTACCATTGATTCTAGGTAGACCGTTTATAAGGACTGCTCGTACTCTAATTGATGTAGGGGGTAAGATTATCTTCGTTTTCATGATGAGCAGGTTGTATTTGATATGACTAGAAACATGAAACGTCCTGCAGGTGCTCAGTCTTGTTTTTCTGTAGATGTTGACTCTTTAGTCCAAGAAACAACTCTTAGCAGAAAAGAGGAGGAGATTCTGGAGAGATGCCTTATGGCATCATGCGAGACAGATGATGAGGACCCAGACATCACCCTCATGGCAGAGGAGCTGAATAAGAGGCGGCCACACTTCCACTTATATCAACATAAATTTGAGAAAGTCGAGAGAAGTGCTGACCGACCACGACCATCTATTGAGAAACCTCCTATAGTGGAGATGAAACCCCTTCCTCATTTAAAATATGTTTTCTTTAAAGAACCATCTGAATTACCTGTTATCATTTCTTCTAATTTGACAATTTTGCAGGAAAAACAATTTCTGGAGGTGTTGTGAAAACATACTAAAGCTATCGGTTGGTCTGATAGCAGACATTTAAGGAATCAACTCTCAGTTGTGCTCACACCGGATCTGCGTGGAGGATGCTTACCGACCACTAGCTCAGCCTCAGAGACGCCTCAATCCAGTTTTGAAAGAGGTATATAAGAAAGTAATAATCAAATTACTTGATGCAGAGATTATTTATTCTATTTCTGATAGTAAATGGGTGAGCCCCGTACAGGTAGTACCGAAAAAGGGGGATTACTGTTGTTCCTAATGATAAGGGTGAGTTGATTTCTCAGCGCACTACTACAGGTTTGTGAGTGTGTATTGATTATAGAAAGTTGATTGAATCTACTCATAAGAACCATTTTTCCCTTCCTTTATTGATCTAATGCTTGAGAGATTAGCAGGACATGATTACTATTGTTTTTTGGATGGTTATTCTGGCTACTTTCAGATTCCCATAGCTCATGAGGATCAGGATAAGACTACTTTTACTTGTCCTTATGGAACTTATGCTTATAGAAGAATGCCTTTTGGATTATGCAATGCTCCTGCTACTTTTTAGCGCTGTATGATGGCTATCTTTTCTGATTATATTGAGAAGTGTATTGAGGTTTTCATGGATGACTTTTCTGTTTTTGAAGCTTACTTAGAGAACCTTGATCTTGTTTTAGCCATGTGTGTGGAGACCAATTTGGTATTGAAGGGGAAACGTCATTTCATGGTTCGGGAAGGAATCGTTCTTGGTCACAAGATATCATCAAAAGGTATAGAGGTGGATGGTGTAAAAATTAAGGTAATTGAGAAGCTTCCACCTCCTTCTTCTGTTAAAGATGTTCGTAGTTTTCTTGGACATGATGGTTTTTATAGAAGATTTATGAAAGACTTTTCCAAGATTACTAAGCATCTTTATGATCTACTTGCAAAAGATGTTAAATTCCATTTTTCTGATGAGTGTTTAATAGCTTTTAATCTATTGAAAGAGCTAATTTCTGCACCTTTTGTCGTATCTCCTGATTGGACTTTGCCTTTTGAAATCATGTGTGATGATAGTGATTATGCTGTGGGGGCTGTCTTATGTCAGAAGCTGGATAAAATTCTACGGGTTATTTATTATGCTAGTCGTAATTTGAATGCCCAGAAATTACGCAACCATAGAGAAAAAAATACCTACCTTTTGTTTTTGTTTTGGATAAGTTTCGATCTTATTTGCTGGGTAGTGAAGTTGTGCATACTGACCATTCTGGCTTAAGTATTTGTTTGCCAAGGCAGAATCAAAGCCTAGGTTAATTAGGTGGATTCTTCTCCTTCAAGAGTTTGACATTGATATCAGGGATAAGAAGGGGACGCAGAATGTTGTGGCAGATCATTTATCCAGGATGGAGGCGAGTGATGACGGTACTTATATCAACGAGTCTTTTCCTGATGAATCAGCACTTGTAGTTGAAGAGGTTGATGATCCATGGTTCGTAGATATTGTAAACTACCTTGTCAAGAAGATTGTTCCAGCTGATATGACATACCAGCAAAGTAAGAGGTTCTTTTCTGTTGTTAAACATTATTTTTGGGATGATCCTTACCTTTTTAAGGTTTGTGTAGATGGAATCATTAGGAGATGTGTTCAGAAGTCCGAAGTTAGAGACATTCTTCTCTATTGCCACTCCAGAGAAGCCGGTGGACATCATGGTGCCACTCGTACAACAACGAAGGTACTCGAATCCGGTTTCTTCTGGAACACTCTTCACAAGGATTGTCATACTTTTGTTTCTACATGTGATCGGTGTAACCTCTCTCGTCGTAATGAATTTCCATTGAATAACATTTTAGAAGTTGAGTTATTCGACTTGTGGGGTATTGATTTCATGGGTCCCTTTCCCAAACACGTCGAATAACTCAACTTCTAAAATGTTATTCAATGGAAATTCATTACGACAAGAGAGGTTACACCGATCACATGTAGAAACAAAAGTATGACAATCCTTGTGAAGGGTGTTCCAGAAGAAATCGGATTCGAGTACCTTCGCTGCTGTACGAGTGGCACCATGATGTCCACCGGCTTCTCTGGAGTGGCAATGGAGAGGAATGTCTCTAACTTCGGACTTCTGAACACATATCCTAATGATTCCATCTACACAAACCTTAAAAAGATAAGGATCATCCCAAAAATAATGTTTAACAACAGAAAAGAACCTCTTTCTTTGCTGGTATGTCATGTCGGCTGGAACAATCTTCTTGACAAGGTAGTTCGCAATATCTGTGAAACATGGATCATCAACCTCTTCAACTGCAAGTGCTGATTCATCAGGAAAAGACTCATTGATATGAGTACCGTCATCACTCGCCTCCATCCTGGATAGATGATCTGCCACAACATTCTGCGTCCCCTTATTTTCCCTGATCTCAATGTCAACCTCTTGAAGGAGAAGAATCCACCTAATTAACCTGGGCTTTGATTCTGCCTTGGCAAACAAATACTTAAGCGCAGAATGGTCAGTATGCACAACAACTTTACTACCCTGCAAATAAGATCGAAACTTATCCAAAGCAAAAACAACTGCTAGTAATTCCTTCTCTGTGGTTGCATAATTCTTCTGGGCATCATTCAAAGTACGACTAGCATAATAAATAACCTGTAGAATTTTATCCAGCTTCTGACATAAGACACCCCCCACAGCATAATCACTAGCATCACACATGATTTCAAAAGGCAAAGTCCAATCAGGAGATACGACAATAGGTGCAAAAATTAGCTTATCTTTCAACAGATTAAAAGTTGCTAAACACTCATCAGAAAAATGGAATTTAACATCTTTTGCAAGTAGATCACAAAGAGGCTTAGTAATCTTGGAAACGTCTTTAATAAATCTTCTATAAAAACCAGCATGTCCGAGAAAACTGCGAATATCTTTAACAGAAGGAGGTGGAAGCTTCTCAATTACCTCAATTTTTGCACGATCCACCTCTATACCTTTTGATGATATCTTGTGACCAAGAACGATTCCTTCCCGAACCATGAAATGACATTTCTCCCAATTCAATACCAAGTTGGTCTCCTCACATCTGGCTAAAACAAGATCAAGGTTCTCTAGGCAAGCTTCAAATGTTAGTCCAAAAACAGAAAAGTTATCCATAAAAACCTCAATACACTTCTCAATATAATCAGAAAAGATAGCCATCATACAGCGCTGAAAAGTAGCAGGAGCAGTGCATAATCCACAAGGCATTTTTCTATAAGCATAAGTTCCATAAGTAAAAGTAGTCTTATCCTGATCCTCAGGAGCTATGAGAATCTGAAAGTAGCCAGAATAACCATCCAGAAAACAATAGTAATCATATCCTGCTACTCTCTCGAGCATTTGATCAATAAAGGGAAGGGGAAAATGGTCCTTATGAGTTGATTCGTTCAACTTTCTATAATCAATACACACTCACCAACCTGTAGTGCACTGAAACACCCCTGAACTTTTAAACGCATAAAATCATAACGCGTTATATAATTCGGACATAAAATGATGTATGAACAATTTAATTTAGTATATGTGTCCGAAAGTGTGACAACGTTACATATTAATGTAGTCACGTACTTATATATGCACGAACACGAAAAAATGTGCGTAACGTTATGATATTATAACGTTGTAGATAAGTGACAATAACGTCGCATAACTTCGTCACAAAAAAAATATAATAACACGATATAATGTATAGTCGTACATATACCGTAACGTTGTAAATGAGTGACAATATAATAATAATAACAACACATAATATTAGTCATGTGTATATAAAAAAAAACTTGTGTATTGATTTTTACAAAAAAAGGGGGGAGCAAAGATGCTCCCGCTGAGGTTCAAACCGAGACCTCACGTACCTTCCCAAATGCTTAACCAGATGAGCTATGCTCTAATTCAGTAACATATGCCAACCTAACTAAACTAGTATCGTGACCACTGAAGTAATTACAAATAAGAAAGAAAATCCCTCCACTGATTCCTTCTGAGGCGTGCGATTATCAAGCCAAAGTCATCAAATTTGTTCTCTTCTAATTCTATATTCACGGACTCCTATACCCTGTCCCCTGCATGCCAATCACCCCCTGTTGAACACGAGAATTCCCACACCCGTTGCACCAGAGCCTCTCCTTTTCTACATATGTGGAGATCATCGGTTATCAAACCCACTCCATCCCTTTCAGTTCTGCGCAAGGTGATACCCCCAACACAAATCTTCTTCATTTCTGTTTTCTTCTCTCTGTGAGTTTCTGTCCGAAACTCCCTGCTCAAGTCCCTCTAGTCTTCTGCATCTATTCTTCATGGAACCTGCCTACAACTGGACTCCCAAAAGCTTGCCGAATCCTTCTGTAATCTGCTGCATTTCCTCTTGAAAATCAGACAAGCGAGACTACTCCAGAAACATTAGCACCCTGGTTGGAACATTAGCTCAAAGTCCTTGCATGTTGACTGCGGGAAGAATCCTGGGTAACTTCTGCAACAAACTCGCTGAAGATCAGCCCAAGGTGCTCTCCCTTTGTTTTGCATTAAGCCCCCTTCAATCCACCCACGGAGCGTCCAGACTTTTCTTGAGAAACAAAGCTGCACAAACCATCATCTGATAACCTCGAAGGGCCGTAACGAACGCCGACCGGGACCCCGAGAGAGAGGCAACCCTAGCTCTAAAAAGGTATGGACATGTGTGGTTCGTATGTTGCCGTGTTACACGGCTTGTGTGCTGTGTGCTCTGTGTGAAAAGACTTTAAGATCAAAGCATGAAATTGGTTTGCTTGTTTATCATGTTGTGTGATTTCTATATCATTGTGTATATCATTGCGCGCACACAGTAGTTTAGTCCCTTTCACGTTTTTGGATCTTGAGATGAACCACAACGAACTACGAAAACAAAGAAAACTCTATAAGGGGAACTCCTCTCTAAACCATTGAGGACGTACCATGACACCACTATGGTGTCTATTCATTAATGATGATGAAGAGCAAATCTCAATTGGTGGGACATGACGAACCACATCAACGAAACAAAAGAACTATACGAAGAGACAAATCCTCTCTAACTTTAGAGGACCGCTAATGACACCCACTATGGTGTCGAGATTATAATGATAATGAAATGAAAAGTACCAACTGGTGGAACATGAGGATAACCCGGGAAGACGACATCTCGGGCCGCGCGGTGGAATATTTGGGAGTTGGTATCTGCATCAGATCCTTCGCCCTTCTGTGTGGAGCACATCTTGGAGTCTAGAGGCGACTCCGCTTTCTCGACGCATGACGTCGGGAATGGGGGAGTGACAAATTGGGGGAGCTTATCCTGGAGTCAAGAGGCGACTCCGCTTTCTCGGCGCATGACGCCGGGAATGGGGGACTAGCTAGGGAGGAGACGTCCTCCAACGTGCGGTGATAAAAGAATTCACAAATAATCCTTAAGGAAACAAGGAACGATTAGCACCTACATAATGAAGTCTCGGGATCTAATCTATATCCCTGACTCGGTGCCAGAGAATAAAGAAAAACTTGTGTAATGAGACCAAGCAAACAAGTGAAAGTCACGAATGTGAACCTTTAAGAAACAAGGAATGAATAGCACCCACATATTAAAGTCTCGGGATCTAACCTACGTCCCCTGACTCGGTGCAAGACAAGAAAAGGAAAACATATGTAATGAGAACAAGAAAACAATACGCAATCTCTTGAATGATCCCATAGCGAGGATCGACGGTATAATGTACCTACGCACACATCCTATAATTTCCTGTCTGATGTTGCTACACTAGCAACTTATTGTGCTGGACTGCGTGTTTGACATTGTTTATGCTACTGGCAAGTTGTGCTTGGTTGCTTATTGATATTGATGTGCTACTTGCAAGTTGTGCTTGGTTGCTTGCTGATATTGCTATGCTACCGATGAGTGTGTATGATATTATGATGTACTGATGTGTGCTTTACTGCTTTATCATAGCATGTAAACTTGACTTAATAATATTCGACCAATTAGTCGTGTGGCCCGGTAACATACGGGCTTCACACGTTCATACTCAGCGTAGTTTGCTGAGTCCTTTACACCCAATTTTTTTTCAGGTCTTGTGCCAGACGATAACGGAGAGTAGGCAAGGGTGACTACCATAGGGGTAGTCCACATGGCAAGACTTTTAGTAGTATGCTTTTAATGTATGGGTTGTACCTTTGGGTTATGTTGTTTATTATTAACTAAACTGTAGATGCTCGGTACTTGAGTTGTACTTTATATTGTATTTGGATTTCGTTAAGTTGGACTTCCAGTCATACAGACCGTAACTTGGAGTTGGTAATGAGGACGTCAACCACGTGGGTGGTTGGCGTCTGTAGCACCCGAATAGAGTTCGAAACCGCTGCGTAGACTTCTCCCGCTAACTTAGGCGCGTCGTACTATTGTTGGTCGTGATTCGGGGGTGTTACAGAAAGTGGTATCAGAGCGTAGTTGCGCTCTGATGACTGGAACAGAGGAGTACCGAGTTTAGGAAAACATGAAATTAGAAATTCTGATAGCGGGTTAAGGATTATGGGTAGTATGTGAGGCGCGTTAGTTAGGGTTCTTCCCCAGTAACACTGGATGCCTAACAAACACCTACACCCAGCCTTCACATCCTTAATTGTCTCTTAAATTCAGAGAAAGAACGCCAGAGAGGAAGAAAGCCTCCTCTGACTCGGGAAAACCCGATCTGGCATCTACTTAATATCATAAAACCAACCCGTGGAAAAAAAAAGACTATACTATACAGTAGACATTGCCAAAAGGATAATACCCGTATAGGGACCTATTTTAACGGCAACCTGGGTCGACATGCTTAGCAGTCGATAGGACCCTACCTCACAAGCAAACAGGACCAAAATACCCTAAAATATATGAAATAAATAAAGCTCAAATAAGCAATTAATTAAGCTAAGGATGGTATTGAGATAAATACTGCAATTCGAACACCTAAGAGGGTAACTTAAGAAAACCCCTCGTAAAACAATGAAATCAGAGGATATAATTCGAGATGCAATCACACCATAAAATGGGTACGATCTATAACGCTGAATAAAGCATGACACAACTTTACACACTAATCTAATTTCGGGACTCAATAAATTCCCTGCTCTTCTTACGTTTATCTTCATTCTCTGACGTAACAAATTTTCTAAGACACCAATTACAGTTCCCGGAGAAGAGAAAAACACATTGGTAAAGGGATCATAAAAGAACTCTCGAACCTTGTAAATAGCCATTACCACGGGGTACTAGCTACCCACCCAAGCACAATCAAACAGATAGGAAATGGCAATGAATAATGCCACTATTGTGAATAATCCCTCCCAAACGCCACTACGTATTCAGGGACTCTAAACAGGATTTATCGAATCATATATACAAATGTACATACATACATATCAAGAAAGATAAGATATCAATAAACTCAAGGGAAGAAAATGAGAATCAATCACACCCGACTTAAGTTAATGATATAACTTAACAACCGAAAATAATATTGTGGACCAAGAAAGGCAAAAAGCGAGATACTTCAAATGAGAGGAACACACAAGAATAATAATGCGAGGAAGTAACAAAGGGGTTACAAGACCCAGGAAAGATCGAGATAGAAACAAAATAAGGGAATTAAAATTTATAACATCAATCAGATCGAAGTGAGACTAATCAGTCCAACAAGAAAAATCAGTCAAAATTTATGAGGTATAACATTGTATAACTCCGAAGTTATGAGACCACGTGTACAAGTAAAAGAACGGATATATATACATATGGTATGAGGATTGGAATGAAAAGAACCAAAATACCAGGAGGATATAAAGGCAATCATAGGTAGCTATACATTAGGTATTATTGTAATGGAAAAACCGGTCTTGAACATGACCACACATAAATATATATATTATAGATACGTGAATGAAAGCAATACATACGTATACACCTAAATGTAAATATAGTGGAGAATTTAAACCACTGATCGAAAGATTTAAGGTTTGATACTAGGTCCATGAATTAATTGTCAGATGACTAGGAACGAGTGGGATAAAAATTGAAATTGGTTAAATTGATTGGTTGTTTTAAATTGGACGTGCAAGGCCGACCTTGACCCTGGCCAGTCAAGTGACACCGAGCACAAATTGGGGTGAAGGAGTAGCCCAACACTTACGCTGATCACGTCGGTGTGTTGGATGATTCTCAAAACCCCCTACAGGTGACACATAAACTATAATAGATGGGAAATTCATAACTCAAGATTAGAAAAAGTACGAAAGATGTTGATATCAATATTAGATAAGACGAGGGTGTAAAAACATTGATACATGATTCAAAACTTGGAGGGTAAACACATGGATACAGATATGTGAGGATTTGAAATGGTGTGATGTTACTATTAACCCAAAAGTTACCACGTATACAATCGCAATCAAATGCAATACGTAACCGTTAGATCTTTACCTTAGTTCCTGGCAGGACATAAGAACAATATTGAGGACGAGAAGGAAACTAAACAATCCTATGTAAAATAGTTTACAATCAGAGAGACTTCTAAACATATAACTCGGTAACCTTCTGACTGAAACTAATTAAAGCCAACCAGCAGGGTCAATGCCGTAATTGGATGAGAAATAAAGGTTACCTAAAGAGAGAAGAAAAGTCTAAGTTGGCGGTACAAAATCAAGCTATTAATAAGTAAAAATGCCAGGAGAGTAACTAACTGCGACGTACAATTACGATCGACTATATAAAATAAACATGTGTTATAACAATGACATGATTATAACATTGAGGAAAAAATATATATATAATATATGAACTAAATCGTTACTACAAAGAATATATCAATATGAGCCTAGAAGGCCTCCTGAGTACAGAAAGAAAGGGAAACAAAACCCGAAGGAAATCAAAGTAGCACAACAGAAGCTGGTGGGCCGCATCCCCCAATATCCTGTGGAATAACAAGTGATCTATCGACCAGTAGTACCTTATACCTAGAGAGCCTAAACCCGGATCCATTTCTAGATCGGTAGGATACCGAAAAAAGTCTTTTAATACAGAAAACTAAACCCTTAAAATGGTCAAGACCTTTGATGAGAATATATTGTGAACTACATTGCATAGGAACTAGAATGCTCAATGAGAATTAAACATCTTGAACCAAGGCTCTAGGAGGGTATAATAGGGATTAGTGGGCGTAATCCATTTTTAAGGGGGGTAGGCGCGTTGCGTTTTAATGTGTTATTGCTCGCTGATGGTGTTGTTTTTTGGATGCTATGTGTGAACGGTGTGTGAATTGGTTTGAATGCTGTAGTCATAAGTGAATGACATATTCATCAGGTTGCTATGAGTGCAGTACATAAATATTATTGGTACATGCAGTATGTGGTGCTTATAAGCATAAATGTGAAATAGAACTGTGGACCTTGGTTGGAAATTGACTATGGGTATTCCTACAACCACATGTTGGTTGGTAGGCCTGCGTGTATGAATTATGTGTACTGTATTGGAGGTACTTGTGCTATGAATGAACATTGTGTGCCATGGTTTGCACTTTAGCATACTATATGCTCTGTATGAATGAATGTTGTGTGCCTTGGCTTGCACTTTAGCATGTTATACACATTGCTAGCCTCTTGGTCTACTATGAGAACTTGTGTGAAGCCACTGATGTGGCATGGTGCTTAGAAGCACTGAGTATTATAGTTATGAACTTAATTCTTTGGGTATCGTGGAATGAATGCGGGACTGGATCCCTAAGATTACTAGGAGTGGAAAATAAGTTAAGGAAGTAAGACTTCGGGACGAAGTCTCTTTAAGGGGGGTAAGTTGAAACACCCCTGACTTTTAAACGCATAAAATCATAACGCGTTATATAATTCGGACATAAAATGATGTATGAACAATTTAATTTAGTATATACGTGTCCGAAAGCGTGACAACGTTACATATTAATGTAGTCACGTACATATATGCACGAACACGAATAAAATACATGTGCGTAACGTTATGATATTATAACGTTGTAGATAAGTGGACAATAACGTCGCAACTTCGTCACAAAAAAAAAAAATAATAACACGATATAATGTATAGTCGTACATATACCGTAACGTTGTAATGAGTGACAATAATAATAATAATAACAACACGATATAATATATAGTCACGTGTAATAAAAAATAAAACTTGTGTATTGATTTTACAAAAAAAGGGGGAGCAAAGATGCTCCCGCTGAGGTTCAAACCCGAGACCTCACGTTACCTTCCCCAAACTTAACCAGATGAGCTATGCTCTAATTCAGTAACATATGCCAACCTAAAAACTAGTATCGTGACCACTGAAGTAATTACAAATAAGAAAAGAAAATCCCTCCACTGATTCCTTCTGAGGCGTGCGATTCTCAAGCCAAAGTCATCAGAATTGTTCTCTTCTAATTCTATATTCACGGACTCTTATACCCTGACCCCTGCATGCCAATCACCCCTGTGAACACGAATTCCCCACCCGTTGCACCAGAGCCTCTCCTTTTCTACATATGTGGAGATCATCGGTTATCAAACCCACTCCATCCCTTTCAGTTCTGCCAAGGTGATACCCCCAACACAAATCTTCTTCATTTCTGTTTTCTTCTCTCTGTGAGTTTCTGTCCGAAACTCCCTGCTCAAGTCCCTCTAGTCTTCTGCATCTATTCTTCATGGAACCTGCCTACAACTGGACTCCCAAAAGCTTGCCGAATCCTTCTGTAATCTGCTGCATTTCCTCTTGAAAATCAGACAAGCGCGAGACTACTCCAGAAACATTAGCACCCTGGTTGGAACATTAGCTCAAAGTCCTGCATGTTGACTGGGGAAGAATCCTGGGTAACTTCTGCAAAAACTCGCTGAAGATCAGCCCAAGGTGCTCTCCCTTGTTTTGCATTAAGCCCCCTTCAATCCACCCACGGAGCGTCCAGACTTTTCTTGAGAAACAAAGCTGCACAAACCATCATCTGATAACCCTCAGGGCCGAACGAATGCCGACCGGGACCCCGAGAGAGAGGCAACCCTAGCTCTAAAAAGGTATGGACATGTGGTTCGTATGTTGCCGTGTTACACGGCTTGTGTGCTGTGTGCTCTGTGTGAAAAGACTTTAAGATCAAAGCATGAAATTGGTTTCTTGTTTATCATGTTGTGTGATTTTCTATATCATTGTGTATATCATTGCGCGCACACAGTAGTTTAGTCCCTTTCACGTTTTTGGATCTTGAGATGAACCACAACGAACTACGAAAACAAAGAAAACTCTATAAGGGGAACTCCTCTCTAACCATTGAGGACGTACCATGACACCCACTATGGTGTCTATTCATTAATGATGATGAAGAGCAAATCTCAATTGGTGGGACATGACGAAACCACATCAACGAAACAAAAGAACTATACGAAGAGACAAATCCTCTCTAACTTTGAGGACGCTAATGACAACCCACATGGTGTCGAGATTATAATGATAATGAAATGAAAAGTACCAACTGGTGGAACATGAGGATAACCCGGGAAGACGACTCTCGGGCCGCGCGGTATGGAATATTTGGGAGTTGGTATCTGCATCAGATCCTTCGCCCTTCTGTGTGGAGCACATCCTGGAGTCTAGAGGCGACTCCGCTTTCTCGACGCATGACGTCGGGAATGGGGGAGTGACAAATTGGGAGCTTATCCTGGAGTCAAGAGGCGACTCCGCTTTCTCGGCGCATGACGCCGGAATGGGGACTAGCTATGGAGGAGACGTCCTCCAACGTGCGGTGATAAAGAATTCACAAATAATCCTTAAGAAACAAGGAACGATTAGCACCTACATAATGAAGTCTCGGGATCTAATCTATATCCCTGACTCGGTGCCAGAGAATAAGAAAAACTTGTGTAATGAGACCAAGCAAACAAGTGAAAGTCACGAATGTGAACCTTTAAGAAACAAGGAATGAATACACCCACATATTAAAGTCTCGGGATCTAACCTACGTCCCCTGACTCGGTGCAAGACAAGAAAAGGAAAACATATGTAATGAGAACAAGAAAACAATACGCAATCTCTTGAATGATCCCATAGCGAGGATCGACGGTATAATGTACCTACGCACACATCCTATAATTTCCTGTCTGATGTTGCTACACTAGCAACTTATTGTGCTGGACTGCGTGTTTGACATTGTTTATGCTACTGGCAAGTTGTGCTTGGTTGCTTATTGATATTGATGTGCTACTTGCAAGTTGTGCTTGGTTGCTTGCTGATATTGCTATGCTACTGATGAGTGTGTATGATATTATGATGTACTGATGTGTGCTTTACTGCTTTATCATAGCATGTAAACTTGACTTAATAATATTCGACCAATTAGTCGTGTGGCCCGGTAACATACGGGCTTCACACGTTCATACTCAGCGTAGTTTGCTGAGTCCTTTACACCCAATTTTTTTTCAGGTCTTGTGCCAGACGATAACGGAGAGTAGGCAAGGGTGACTACCATAGGGGTAGTCCACATGGCAAGACTTTTAGTAGTATGCTTTTAATGTATGGGTTGTACTTTTGGGTTATGTTGTTTAAGTTATTAACTAAACTGTAGATGCTCGGTACTTGAGTTGTACTTATATTGTATTTGGATTTCGTTAAGTTGGACTTCCAGTCATACAGACCGTAACTTGGAGTTGGTAATGAGGACTGTCAACCACGTGGGTGGTTGGCGTCTGTAGCACCCGAATAGAGTTCGAAACCGCTGCGTAGACTTCTCCGCTAACTTAGGCGCGTCGTACTATTGTTGGTCGTGATTCGGGGTGTTACAAGTGCGCTGAGAAATCAACTCACCCTTATCATTAAGAACAACAGTAATCCCCTCTTTTTTGGTACTACCTGTACGGGGCTCACCCACTTACTATCAGAAATAGGATAAATAACCCCTGCATCAAGTAATTTGATTACCTCTTTCTTAACTACCTCTTTCAGAACTGGATTGAGACGTCTATGAGGCTGAGCTAGTGGTCGGTAAGCATCCTCCATTTAGATCCGGTGTGAACACAACTGAGGGCTGATCCCTTGAATGTCTGCTATCGACCAACCGATAGCTTTAGTATGTTTTCGCAGCACCTCCAGAAGTTGTTTTTCCTGCAAAATTGTCAAATTAGAAGAAATGATAACAGGTAATTCAGATGGTTCTTTAAGGAAAACATATTTCAAATGAGGAGGAAGAGGTTTCATCTCTACTGCAGGAGGTTTCTCAATAGATGGTCGTGGTCGGTCAGCATTTCTCTTGACTTTCTCAAATTCTCAAATTTCTATTGATATAAGTGGAAGTGTGGCCGCCTCTTATTCAGCTCCTCTGCCATGAGGGTGATGTCTGGGTCCTCATCATCTGCCTCGCAGAATCTCCTCCTCTTCTCTACTAAGAGTTGTTTCTTGCATTAAAGAGTCAACAACATCTATAGAAAAACAAGACTGAGCACCTGCAGGACGTTTCATGTTTCTAGTCATATCAAACACAACCTGCTCATAATGAAAACACAAGATAATCTTACCCCCTCTACATCAATTAGAGTACGAGCAGTCTTCATAAACGGTCTACCTAGAATCAATGGTACATCTTTATTCTCCTCCACATTAATAACAATAAAATCAGCAGGGAAGATAAATTTACCAACAGAAACAACCAAATCCTCCACCTTACCCTTTGGATAAGTAATAGAACGGTCAACTAATTGTAATTGCACTGAAGTGGGAGAACATTGACCTACTCCTAATCTCTCAAAAATTGAAAGAGGCATCAAATTAATACTTGCTCCTAAATCACATAAACCGTTATCACAATCTACCTCCTCAATAGTGCAGGGGATGATAGGAAGACCTGTATCTCCCAACTTTGGTGGTAACTTCTTTAAAAGGATTGCCGACACCCTCTCCGTCAGCTTCAATGTGTCAGTTTCCTGCAAAGAACGCCTATTAGGTAAAATATCCTTCATCAACTTAGCATAAATAGGCATCTGAGATAAAGCATCAGAAAAAAGAATATTAATAGTCAACTTCTTAAAGATATTAAGAAATTTCCCGAATTGTTCATCCAAATTCTTTTTCTTCAGCATGTTAGGAAAAGGAATAGGAGGATCATAAGAAACTTAAGAATGTTTAACAATTAAAGGTTCAGAAGACTCATTCTCCTTGAGAATTTCAATTTCTTCAACTTCAGGAGGAGACTCTCCTGACTTGTCAGATCCATCTTCAGCTTCAGGACCACTGTAAACCAACTCCTTACCACTTCTCAAAGTCACTGCTTTTATTGTTCCCTTGGGTTTGGATCAGTCTGACTAGGAAGTGACCCTGCAGGTCTTTGTACTAGCTGCTCTGCAAGCTGGCTCATCTGTCTCTCCAACTTTTGATGAATAGCGGCCTGATCTGTAAACTTAGCATCAAACTTAGACTCAGTTTCAACAAATTTAGTGTTACTAGCTTGTCCTTGTTTCAAAATCTCTGCTAACATACTCTCAATCTTACTATTACCTCCCTGAGAATTCTAAGACTGATCTTGCTGTCTATTAAAATAAGACTGCCTATTCTGATTATAAGCATTATTTCCTTACTATTGATCATTACCTCTCCATGGAGGTTGCTGATTATTCCTCCAACTATTATGACCATAAGCATTAGGATAAGAGTTATCTGGTCGGTTGTTGATTGAATTTACCTCTTCTGGATTACCGATGTACCCAGGTCCCTCGTAGTTGTAGGTCTCATGGGCTCCTCCACAAATGTCACAATAAGGATTCCGGTACTGGGAAGAAGTAGTTGCTGCTTTCACCGTTTGCTGTGTCTGGCCAAGAGTGAGCTTCTCCACTACTTTCGCTATGGTAGTTAACTGAGCAGATAGATGATCCTGAGGGGGCAGCTGGTATAGTCTGGCCTCTTTCTTGGACTCTCCTCTCCCCTTATTCTTACACCATTGTCTGGTGCTCGCGGTCATCAAATCCAGAAGCTCAATTGCTGCTGCACCTGTCTTATTCATGAAATTGCCTCCAGAAGCAGAATTCAGTAAAAGTTGTTTGAATCATTTAAACCACCAAAGAATTCCAACACTAAATCTCTATCACTCATACCATGGTGCGGACATAAAATTTGAAGCTCTCTAAATCTATCCCATGAATCATATAGAGACTCACCTGGTTCCTGACAAAAACTATTAATCTCACATCTTTTCTCTGGTCTTTGGATGGTGGATAATACTTGTTCAGGAACTTACGTGCCAGCTCCGCCCAGGTAGTGATACTATGTGGCTGCAAACTCCTTAGCCATCTGGAAGCTCCATCCTTCAAGGAGTAGGGAAACAGCAGCAATCGAATCCTCTGGTTCAGGTTCCCGGTCTTGTTGAAAGCATTGTAAAAATCTAGGAACCTCGAGATGTGATGTGGTGCGTCGCCAGAATCGACCCCACTAAACTGGCCTTGAGGAAACGTGGTAATGTAGCTAGTCTTGAACTGTCAGGCCTCCATCTCTGCTGGTGTAATCTCGGGGAGAACAATAGCATAAGGTCTCCCCTCGACCGACGGTTGTTGATGCTCATTCAATGTGCAGTCAGCCATGTTGAATTGCAGCTGTCGTCTGCTATGGAAATATCTCTCGATCTCTGGTTCAAAATCAGCTAATGGACCACTTGCAGATCGAGTTCGACATATGGACATAAATTAGCACTATAAAAGAAAAATTACTAAACAAATAAAAATCAAATAAAATAATTCCTAAGATATTAGAACTAAACAAAGACAATCTAAAAATAAATTAACCAAACACAATTTAAGCGATCAAATTTAAAACTAAGAAGTAATTCCTAATTCAACAAAAGAAAAGAAAACGTTAAAAAATAATAATAAAATAAAGTAAAAACAAATTTTAATCTAACCTCAAAAATCAAGAACAAAATACTAATTAAAAGGACAAGTAAATTAACAAAACAATACCAAAAAGTACGGTGAACACAAGTAATAAAAAAATCAAAAAGTAAAAGAAATTAAAACAATACCAAAAAGCACGTAGCCAAAGTCAAAACAAAACTACGTAACTAACTTGTAAAGATTCAACTAATTCAAAAATAAAATAACCTGAATACGAAAACAAATCTCGGGAGTTAACAGAATCGAATTCAAAGGCAAAAATATGTATTCATTAGGGTTTAACTGAAAATTTTTGCTGAGGTGAATCCGAAAAAATGGAAATCAAGTGAGATAGAATATTCTGAAAATAAAAACAAAAACAAATAAAAAGAAAAACTAGAATAAAGTCTAAATCAAGTAAATAAAATGTCAATTAACCGTGCCAGAGGTCCCCAGCAACGATGTCAAAAACTTGTTAGCAGAAATATGTGTGACTATACTTCTAACTAGACAATGTACCTATCGTTTTGCAGGTATAGTGATTAAGTGGGTTATCGAACTCAGAGGCCTCTTTCAATTAACTGACAAATTAAATTAACCTAATTGAGAAAACTAACCTAAACTAATAAAACAGGAAATTGTCACTTTTGAAAGGAATTTTACTAGTCTAAGCAAATTTAAATAACCAAAGAAATTAAGAGAACAAATAAACTAAATAAAGCAAACTAAAAAAAATAACGATTTAAAAATCTAATAATTAAAAGGCGCTCCCCGAGTTGTTCTACTCACCTTATTCTTCAGATTTTATTATTAACTCTTCCCCTAACTTTTTATAATTCACTCAGAAACTTTAAATAATTCGTCAACGGCTAAGTCTAACGAATCCTAACTAGTTGCTAGAACTAGCAGCAGACTAATGCTCTAATCCGGACACAACTAATCGCATAAAGAACAGTTTCTATGGGAGTCCGATTAATCTATAGGCGGGATCATGCTACTAGTCTTTGACTTCCTATGTCTAGTTTACTATCTAAGCTCTCGCGTGTTGATTATAAAACTACAAAAATTATTTCAATTATTGGCCAGATAATTAAAACACATTAAGAACAGGAATCGAACTAATTATAATAACAAAGTTGTATGGAAAAATTAATAAAACATAAGCACTAGGAATTAGGCTCGCTTCCTAACCCAGGAAGCTAAAAATAAACTACTCACTCATAATTCCAAAGATAAAAACAAGCATTACCAGAAATAATAGAGTAACAAATAAAATCAGTTTACTGAAGCCCTTGGTTTATCTCAGTTCTGCTCGTGTCTGGTGTTCTCGGTAAGCTCTGTCTGTAATGAACTGCTGCTTGCTCTCGAACTGCGTCGTCAAAGATGGATGAAGATGGCGACGGTAATGGTGTGGTGATGGATGTGCGAAGGATGAATTCGTGAGGGTGATGGTCGAACAAGTCGGTGGAGGATGATGGATGAGGTGTAGAGAAAACTTTGCGGCGTGGCACTTTGATGAAATAGTGCCAGTTCACGGGTCAAAGAGAATGTTGTATGTCCTCAAAATTGGAGAGTGCGAACGGGCGAAAAGGATGATGGTGTCTGGGTAATGGGTTATGGTGATGGATGGATGCTGCGGTGGTCAACGGACAAAAGCTGGGACGGTTAAAGAATGATTCTTTTTGATCTTCTGGACGTGCGGTGCTCTCTTGATTGATGGGATCTGGTAAATCAATTGGAGGATGATGAATCCTCATGGCTGGGGCATTGATGACGTATATATACATCGAATACTTTATCTCGGCAGTGGAGATAAACAAATATATCGTTTTTTTATCTTTTCCCCTTTCTTTATCAACTTCCGTGCAACATTTATCTCGATGCAGAGCCAATGTGGACATATTGGAACCGGCCCAATTTTCCTTTGCTTCGTCCCAGCCCGTCTTTTTTTCCTGTAGCCCAACATGTGTGCATGCCTGCTTTCAATTTGATAAAATTGATGTCCAGGTTTCAATGTGGTTGTACGTGAATGTGCAAACCACACTCAATTTGATAGCCTAGTACGTGCATGTGTACATCATATGTTTTTTTTTTGATAATTACATCATATGTATTATATATAATATGTATATATACGAATATACGAATATATAATTATATAGTATTGTATATAATATATATGTATGTATGTCATCATTTCCTGCAGTTAACACATAAAATATGTTAGGTCTTATCAAAACAAAAATATTAGATAAGTGTGAAATATAAGTCAATTTATTACGAATATTAAATAAAATAAACCATTAAAAGTATATACATTTGACACTTATCAGTCGCGCATGTCGTCCACGTCTCCCGTGAAAGTCGGAGTCGACCGGTTCTTCAATGTAAGTTCGCGCCATCATAAGTAGATGTCCAAGTGTGGGTGCAGAGCTACTCGAGCTGAAAGATTCTTAAGGGCTAGTTGTTCTGCAGCGTGACTCTGACTGAGGAGGCAATCTTCTGTAAAACCAAGTCATCAACAAAATTCCCCCTTTTGCTGATGATGGCAAACTCAGTGTATCCAGCGTGAACTTTTTGGTGGTCTCAATCGAGTGTACCTGAAAAAGTGAAAGACAAAAAGGCAAAGCAACTATCTCGGGAGAACAACTCACTATTTGTTCCCCCTTAAGCAAATATCCCCCTTAAGATAATCCAGTTAAATAAGAGCTGATAAAACTGAGGTACGCAACTACTTCGAAATCTACTTAGCAAAAATATAAAACAAATCCGAAACACAACGAGGCCTTCAGAGGCACTCGGAGTCCACACATAGTCGCCCGTATAAACCAGCCACGGGATACACCGCTTCTCCCGTTTGCCAACATCAGGGGAAACACATCAGTAATATCCATAAACATAGTATCCAAATGTCACACATCAAACCACCAGCGCAATTAAAAAATTCCAAAGTCAGTCATCCTAGGTACTATGGGTTAAGAGGGAGTGGGGCAAAATGTTAGACATCTCCTTGGTCCATTCCCGTGTCAGCAGCCGTCTCTCCGTCTTCCCCCGAAACCGTAGCATCATCCATAGCTTTTGCCGCTGCAACCGCTTCAGCGAACGTCTCCTTGAACTCCTCGACCAGTTTCTGGACTCCTCCTGCAAAGATGTCCATCGTCTTCTTGTGGTTGCTGTTGAGGACGTCTATAAGCATGTCTATCTTTGTGGACAGATTTGCTAGGTTTTCTTCTATCACAGTAACTCTTTCAGTGAGAGTTAAAGTGTTAGGAGTGGGAGTTGATTTGGGAGTAGGTTGTTTTTTGGATGGAGGATTTGGTTTGGAGACAGACTTGATCTGAAATGACAGAGTTTTGTTGTAGAAAATCTGACCAAGTATGTCGGTTTCGGTGATACGACTGGCTTTGGAAGGATCAAAAGAGATTTCATAGTGGGTAAGGATTTTTGGTAGCCAAAAGACATACCCCAGAGAGTGTCGGGGTGTGGAGATGGTGGATGCTATGTGATTGAGAATGAGTTTGGGAAGGTTTATTCTTTGGTGGTGAATCAGACAGTACATTATTGCAAGATCAAGTGGCAGGACGAACTGGTTTCCTTCCTTTCTAGGGACGAGATTTTTGATCACCAAGGTGTGGAGCATTTGGTGTATATTAGAAAGAGCGGGTCGGTCTAAAGAGTGACCAACTCGGCTATTTGGCAGAAAAAAGTCATAAACCTCTTTTACGGAAATAAACCCTAGATCAGGAAATCCATCCCTATCATAAAATTCTAATCCAGTGATTGGTATGACCAAATGAGTTGCAATAGTGTTTGAATCAAGAATAATGGCTTTTCATGTACCTCGGTCATGATTTTCCATTTGCGGATGAACAGTTTTCGTAGAACTGGTAGGCTTCCTCTTCATGGTAGGTTTGAATGCCGTGAAACAAGTGGATCCAGTTCTGAAACCTGAACATCTTTTCAAACATGGTGAAATCCATCGAGTGTAACCACTTAAGATCCAATAGTTTTCCTTTAACCAAGCTTCTGGAATCAGCGGAGTCATCTGGGGCTAGGGAATAGACCGTGGTGTGGGTATCAATGAGGCCTAGTCTTGGAGAAGGTGTTGGAGGGACCGATTCAGTTCGAGGTCGGAGTCGCTTTCTAGTTGAAGTAGTGCCTGTGTCAGAGTCGGCTTGGGTAGATGAGTTCGTGGCGCTTCTCATCTTTTCTGGAACTGGTACTACGATGACTGGTGAAGGTGGAGGGACCGTGACGACATGAGTGGATTTAGAAGATGCCGGTTGGGATTTTGCTCGAACGTAGGGTTCTAGTAGGTGGAGGACGGGGAACAGTTGCTTTAGAGCGGCAGGTTTTCTTTGGAGGTGGAGATTGTTCAGGGGCAGGAGGATGGGTTTCAAGGGCTTGTGCTTCTTCCAGTTTTTCAGAATCTTTGGTAGGGGAGTCGGGTTGAGGGTATTGAGACTGTTGTTCAGCAGGAGGTTGAAGGGAGCCAAACTGGATGTTCTGTGGGGATTTAGTTATGGTGTCTGGTGTGGGTATGATCGGAGTTGTTGGTGGTGAGGATTGTTTGGTGGGAGAGGGTATGGTTTCTGATTTTTGTGGTGACGTTGTAGGGTTTATGGTGAGAGTTGGTTCGGTAGAGATATTGGGCAGTGGAGAGGTGATAGGCTGGGTGTCAATCGACATGTCGGGTGCTACGGCGGTGGAGGGGGAGGTGGAGGTAGGTGTTTGTTTGACTTGCAGAAATGTGAGCTTATTGATTAGGGCTTGGAGAAGTTGTGGATCATCAGGGAGGTTGGCGTCGGAAAACATGGAGTTTGGTTTTGGGTTGGGGTTTGTTGCCATGGCGTAAGGGTTTTGGGTTGAAAGAGTGATCAGAGGTAGGAGAAGACAAAAGTAGGCGAAAGGTTGGGACAGAGAGGCTAGGTGGTAGATGGTGAAAAGGGGTATTGGCGTCTGAATATAAGCAAATTGTGTGTGTCAGGGTAGAATAATCTGATTGGGTGAGATTGTTAGTAGCGGATTACAGGGCGTTTTTTTCGCGGGTTGTTTTTCATATGTGAACACTAGTGTTTTTAATGCGCTGGTGTTTTGTTTTGTATGATAGACGTACTAGGTCATCAGACATACTCATGCATATAACCCAAACAATGGTAAAACAAGAGAAGGAGATACAACCTGAGCTAAGTCATACGGGTCATACCTAGTTGTGAACGTAGAGTTTCAAATTGACCTCGTTGCAACGGTTTGGTGAATATGTCTGTAAGTTGATCGGAAGTAGGAACGTACTCTAGTTGTATCAACCCTTTTTCAACGCAATCTCGTAGGAAGTGGTGACGAATTTCTATGTGTTTTGTCCTGGAATGATGAACAAGGTTTTAAAATAAATCAATAGCACTATTGTTGTCACAAAACATTGTAGTACTAGTGGGAGGAATTAGATAGTCCTGTAGTAGTTGTTGTATCCATAATATCTGCGCACAACAAGCAACTGCAGAGACATATTCGGCTTCTGCAGATGACAAGGCCACTATGTTTTGCTTCTTGGAGCTCCAGGCTACAAGACATAGTCTCAGAAATTGTGCGGTGCTAGATGTGCTCTTTCTGTCCAATAAAGAGCTTGCAAAGTCAGAGTCGCTATAACCCTTTAGTGTAAGATCAGGGGTACTCAGGTACCAGAGGTACATGTCCTGGGTGTTTTTCAAGTAGCAAAAGATTCACTTTACACTTTGCAAGTGGGATTCTTTTTGGTTTGCCTGAAATCTTGCACAAAGACATACAACATAGAGAATATCAGGTCGACTTGCCGTTAGGTATAACAGGGAACCTATCATACCTCGATATAGAGTAGGATTGACATCAATCCCTTTTTCATCAAGATGAGGCTTTTCAGTTGTGGACATCGGAGTGGGTGTCGCCTTGGAGTCTTGCATCTTGTACTTAACTAGTAGCTCTTGGATGTATTTCTGTTGATGAATTTGAGTGCCGTTTTCTTGTTGAATGATTTGAAGACCTAAGAAGAATTTCAATTCTCCAAGAGCACTCATTTCAAACTCTTTACTTATTAGATTAGAAAAGAAAGTAGATAATTCTGGAATAGTGGATCCATAGATTATATCATCCACGTAGATCTGGACAATGAGTATGTCTTCACCTTTGGTGAGAGTAAAAAGAGTTTTGTTAACCCTACCTCGGATAAACCCATGAGCCAATAAATAGGATGAGAGACGTTCATACCATGCTCGTGGAGCCTGTTTTAGTCCATATATTGCTTTGTCTAACTTGTAGACATACTCGGGGTGGATTAGGTCTTTGAATCCCGGCGATTGAGCAACATATACATCCCTGTCGATATAACCATGAAGAAAAGCAGTTTTACATCCATTTGGTAAAGTTTCATACCTCGATGAGCCGCGTAGGCCACGAGTATTCGAATTGCCTCAATTCGAGTGACTAGAGCATAGATCTCATCATAGTTGATTCCTTCAGCTTGAGTGTTTCCTTGAACCACAAGTCGAGCTTTATTATGATAAATATTCCCTTGATCATCTAGCTTATTTCGAAACACCCACTTGGTACCAATTGGCTTATGGTTTGTTGGACAAGGAACAAGCCGCCAGACAGAGTGGCGTTACAGAGAGTGTAGTTCTTCTTGCATTACGAGGATCCATTCATGGTCCCCTAGGGCTTGTTGAATATTTTTTGGTTCAATTGTGGAGATAAAGGAGTTAAAGACGCAGAGATTTCGATGGATTTCACTGCGGGTTTGAACACCTTGTGTGGGATCACTTAGTATTTGGGTTATTAGGTGAGCGGAGGCTTGTTGGAATTTTCTTGTGGAGCTTGAGGCTAAGGTAGTGGCGGTTTTTGGTGTTTGGTTGATTTTGAGGAGTGGTTGTAGTTGTGGTGTGAGGATGAGGTTGCAGGTCATTAGTGGGGGTAGATGAGGCATCTTTGAACTAGTCATCAGGGTCATCGTCGCTGTCGGAGGATGAGTCTGTTTGAAGAGGCATTTGGGGTAAAGGGATGGTTGCTACTGGAATTTCAATGAAAGTTGTGTCTTAGGCATCTTCATGAGGTACGTGTGGGTTATTCTCGCAATCACTAGAATTTGAAAGTTCTTCAAAGCGAATGTGAGGACTTTCTTCTAGGCAAGTTGTTCGTTTGTTGAGTACTCTATAAGCTCGACTTTGGGATGAGTATCCAAGGAAGATTCCTTCATCGCTTTTGAAGGCAAACTTGCCTAGATTATCTTTTCCATTGTTTTGTATAAAGCACTTGCATCCAAAGCGACGTAGATGAGTTACAGAAGGAGGACGTCTTTTGAGAATCTCATATGGTGTTTTGCCAAGGAAGGGATGAATTGACGCCCGATTCAGAATATATGCTGTGGTGTTGATAGCTTCTGCCCAGTATGAGGCTGGTAGGCTACTGTCAATAAGCATTGTTCTTGCCATTTTCACTAGTGTGCGATTCTTCCTTTCCACTACTCTGTTTTGTTGTGGAGTACGTGCAGCTGATGTCTGGTGCACAATTCCTTTTGTCCTGCAAAACTCAGAAAACTGGATATTGCAAAATTCTGTACCGTTGTCAGAACGTATTGTTTTGACTGAGGTAGACAGTTTGTTAGTAATCATGTAAAACAAGGTTTCGAATTCAGAAAATGTCTCCGACTTGGTTTTAAGAAAGAGTACCCATGTCTAGCGTGAGTAGTCATCCACAATGACTAGAACATACTTCTTACCACTTTTGCTTTGAACGCGCATTGGGCCGCATAGATACATATGTAATAGATCTAGCGGAGATTTTGTAGACATTTCCGGTTTGCTTGAAAAGCTTGCTCTAGTATGTTTACCTTGTACACACGCAGGGCAGAGTGAGTCGGTCTGAAGAAAGTTTATCTTAGGAAGACCAACAACAAGATCACCGTTTTTGATTTTGTTGAGCAGTTTGCCATGAGCATTACCTAACCAGAAATGCCATAAGGATTGATTTTTATTCTGTACACTAAGACAAAGAGTTCCATCTAGGTTAGGATTTTCAAGAGATAGCTTATAAAGATTGTTCACCTGTACACTAGTGGCTTTTAGAAGACCTATTTGTTCATCAAAGATTTTACAGTCTGATGTAGAAAATAGAACGATGTTAGAGAGATCACATATTTGAGAGATACTTAAAAGGCTATGTCCAAGGCATCTACCAGTTTTACATTTTCTATTTTGAAGTATGAGGGATTTCCAACAGTTCCAATACCGATGATTTCACCATGAGCATTCTCGCCAAAAGTGACTTTTCCCCCATTGTGTTGAGAGAGAGTCATGAACTTGTCAGGGTCTCCTGTCGTATGTCGTGAGCATTCACTATCCAGAAACCAAGAGTCATTGTCCACGGCCTGCTCTCCCTGTAATACAATCAATGGTTAGACTTAGGAATCCAGGCAAACTTGGGTTCCCTTTTTGATGAAAAAGAGCTTTGCATACGTCGGGCTTCAGACAGAGCATGTATGCGTTTCATGTTGAAGGATAAATCACGACAAAGTTTATGACAAGAAGAGTGAATATGCCCGTTATAACCACAGTAACCGCAAATCAGTAACAAGGGTAGGTGAACATACTTCTTTTGCCAATGAAATTTATGTTCAAAATTTTCTTTTTTGATCTTTCTTCATCGGAGATCGTTGCGTTTTGAGGCCATTTTAGGTAGGTTGACTTTGCCTTTGTTCTTCAGCCAGTGAGGAGGACTCGATGACGAGACTTAATCCATCTGTGCCTTTTTGAGGGCTACGATCAGGGAGTCGATTTCTTTTTCGAGTTTGACTTGCCTTTCATTTGATTCATGAAGTTTGTTTTCAAAGAATTTTGGCTTTTGTATGGCATCAACCTCTTGAACAAAGGAGATAGGTTTGAAGACTGTTTCAGGAATTTTGGCTTTTGTTTGATTTTTCTGTAAAGATGTGACTTTATTTTTCAAAGAACTGATAAGACTATGTGTGCCTCTTAACTCGCTTTCAAGTTTTTCAACTTTTTGCTCAGACTTTTGAAGTTTGAGCCGGTCGTTGTTGACATGACCTTTTAGCACATGAATTTCTTCATAAAGTAAAGCTATTCTTTCTTGTTCTTCTGTTAAATCGAATTCAGGATGATTAGGATCTATGAAGTAAGTGGACAGATCTAAAGAAGGAACAACACATGATTCTGAGAGATTTTCAATTACCTCTGAAGAGGGAGTCTTGCATACCTGATTCTTGTGGGCCATGAGGTAGATTAAACCAGATGTCCCGATCTCTGGTTCTTCTGAGTCAGAGTCTCCTAATGCTGCATTTGCTACCAATGACGATTGCTCTCGATCATCTTTCTTCTTTAGTGCTGTTGGCATAGTGCCCTGGTTTCAAACATTTAAAGCATACTCGATCTCCTGTTCCAATGTTCCCTTGCTGATTTCTGTTGTATGGTTGATAGGGCCGATTCTGGTTTTGACCCGATCTGATTTGACCATTTCTTTTTGATCGATCTCGCATGAATTTTCTGAAGTTTTTGACCAGCATGGCCATTTCCTCAAAGGTATTCGCAGAACCTTCCTCGATTATGCCGTCAATCAGTGTGTCACGCAGTTGTTGTATTAGTTCTTGATTGGAAGGAGCAGTCTCGTAGTGGAGCGACTCATGCTGGTGAGCTGATATCTGGCTGGGTGTAGTCTTTACCTGTTGGGCTTGATTCACGTTAGGATAGGAACCTGTGTGATTTGAGTGAGAAGAATTACCTCTATTTTTAACATTTGATTTTGTATTTGTTGATGGAATGAAGATATGACCCTAGATCGGTCAAAGTCCATTTTTCTAGGCTTTTGGAAGCTTTTGTAGAGATAACACTCTCAGCCCATTCTTCACCCAGGCTATCCAGAAATTTGTTGTTGATATTTTCGTTTGATTCTCCAATCTGCAGCTCTTCCATAGTGTTGGGGTAAAACCTAACGGTAAATTGTGCTGGGGGTTTATCCTAACGGCAAGTGTACCGGTCGATTATAGCAAGTTTTAAATCTCGGAGTATTCCCAGAGTATCGAATCCAAGGAGGCAGCGGCTAGTTTAATTTCTACTTACACATAAAACAAGAATAATATAAAAGTAACAGGAAATTGGGGGGTTTTTGTATGTGATGGTGAATATTGTAAAGGAATTCAAAAGCAATAAACAACAGGTAAATAATTGTTTTGGTTTTGTTTGATAAGGGAAATTCCGATTTACTACTTCTCTCTAGATTGCAATTTTCTTCCCCCAAGTGATTTCTACAGTATCCTGAATAAAACCCTAGAATAAGGATAACTCGTATTCGGTCTCCCGCTCCACGAATTCTAATTAGCAAAGACCGAATCCTAACTCTCGTTATGAATCCACTGTTTACTACTTGCTTTAAGTGTAGTCTAGATTAATGGTCAGCTAGCGTTTAGAGGAATTACCATCTCATACTAACTGGTTACTTCCCGTAGTCAATTGATAGCCGCAGTTCTCACTTAGCTAACAAACTGATAAACTCATTTAATTGATCAGATTAATAGTTAGGAATTCATAAGGGAAAAAGAACTTTATTCTATTGTATGCAGAAAATCCATAAAGGTTCAGAATAATTATTCTAGAGATACATAGTAAACCGAAATAAAAGCGACTACTCAGCCATGGACAAAATAACAAGCTCAATATAAAACAGCATAAGGATAGAGGGATTTAGCAGAAAAACTAATTTTAGAAGCCGCGGTCGAGTCTGCAATTTCCACAAATGTCTGAGTCACGTCGGGCTGTATTGGGCGGACGCTGATCCGGAGCGTTCTCCTGGTGCTGTCCAGATCCGGACGTCAATCGGACGCGGGTAAATGAGGCTTGCGAGCAGGGTTTTGGTCTGTGAGTGAGGGTGAAGGTTTACGGAGAAGGATTTGTGAATGGGGATGGATGGTGTATCACAGATGAGAGGTGATGTGTAGAGAGGAGGAAGAGAGGATTAGACGCTGAGAGTGCGGGACGATTTGAAATGAAGGCTGAAGCTGGGTTTATATAGGCTTAGAAGTGAGACAGAGGTTAGTGCAAGTTTGTAGCGTCATTAATGAGCATGGATCTGTATCAATAATGGTTGAGGTATGGGTTAACGCTCGCTTTCAGCAGATAATGCGCCTAAAGCCCGATTATCAGAGCGATGCATTTTTATTTTTCATCTTGGGTGACGTCCGGATCTGTGTCCGGATCCGACGTGACACAGAACTTTTAGATCTGAAATCGGAATATGTCCGGATCTGTGTTCGGATCCGGACAAGACACAGAATTTGGAGTTTGAATCTGGGTCATGTCCGGCTGACTTGGGTCGGACGTAGATCCGGACATGAGACGTCCGGTTCTGCGTCCGGCCAAGTTGATCCGGAGGACCAATCTTTTCTCTTTTTCCGGATTTGTTCCGTTTGTTGTGTTACAATCCTTATGATGTAAAATCTTCCCTTTCTCAGGGTTTTCCTATATTTAGCAATAAAATGCATCAGTTCATATCAAAACATCAATCTTAGGAAAAAAACATAGAATAAGTGAGAAACATTGCTTAAATTGTAGCAGATTATAAGGTAATTATGCCCTTAAAAGCCTATATGTTTCACACTTATCACATAGTAGCAGTGAGTTCAGTGAATCTTGCAAGCATGTCGCTAAGGGATTCTCTAAGCTTTCCTACGAAGTTTTCGTAGTCCATCTTCAGCTCTTGTATCTTTGATTTTCGAAGCTCGGTGTTGCCAGTCGTGAACAGCTCGAAGGTGATCCTAAATATCTTTTGCTACCTTGATATGATACACTCTTCTTCTTTCGGGTGGAGAGAGACTTGTGTAGATTACTCGTACGGCTTGGGCATTTAGCTCGAAACATCTGCGCTCTTCAGCTGTATAAGAGCTTGGATATTTCCCTTCAAGCATTGGAAAGTTTCATTTAGTCACCATCGTCTAGAGTTGTTGATTGAGTGACTGGAGGTGCGACTTCATCTCATTCTTCCACATATTGTAGTTTGTGGAGGTTAGCTTTGGGTTCTCCACCTGCATCTTGTTGTTATTGTTGGAGTTTGAGATTTCCGCCATTTTGAGAGATTTGTCAGCCAACACAGGCTCTGATACCACTTGATAGGATCAGGGTGCTGACCGAGTAGGTTTGAGGTGTTAGTCTTAGACCAACTCTGCTTGGAGAAGAAGTGTTTACAGAAATAATGACGTGGAAGTTTTTGTTAAAATTGACAAGATAGGATTGCTTGTATTGAAATTCATGGAATTACAACTAGCTTCTATCTTGGGATCGACAGAAGTATTCTGTCTCATCCAACATCGTCTACTCTCGGCTTTGATAAATGCATAACAAGGAGTAAATGAGAGGTTTTATGTGTGCTCTTAGGTAATAATACCAAGCTGATGACTAAGTCTCACTAAGATCTCTAAATGTTCTCTCTCAAACAATCTTTTTCTCTCTCTCTAATGGATAGTCTCGGATGAGTTGCTAATGTGATACGATTTTGAGCTTATATACAACTTAAACGCGCCTAGAATATCGAAAGTGAAGTCATGGGGCAACGACTTGAATCTGGTGCGCAAGTATCGGAGGCACTAGCTACTCCATGATCTCCAAAGAGGCTGTCGCGCATTTCGTCCACGTCTTCCGTGAAAGTCGGAGTCAACCGGTTCTTCAATGTAAGTTTGCGCCATCAGCAGTAGATGTCCAAGTGTGGGTGTAGAGCTACTCGAGCTGAAAGATTCTTAAGGGCTATTTGTTCTACAGCGTGACTCTGACTGAGGAGGCAATCATCTGCAAAACCAAGTCTTCAACAAATCCTTAGGTAATAAATACTATTACACTACTAAATATTATGCTCTTACAATTATAGAGTATGGTTAATTACAGAGCATGGTTAGGATTTATTCTGGGATGATTAAATGGACTCGAGGTATGAGTATTAATATTAGAGTTATACATTCCAGAGATACGAGTTCGAGATACGAGCTTGGAAAGAGATAGAGGATAGGCGTGATACATCACGCTAGCATTGTTCAACGGTGAACGGTACGTTCTATATGGTCCAAGTTTTCCTGAGGGCTCCCTCGGGTTCTGGTTTGTGTGATTACATGATAAGAGTGATATGCTTGCTATATGTTGTGATTGTGGATATTGATGTTTATTATTTCACGGTCTTTATAGTGCGCGACGGTTTACAATTTGGAAATTATATATGAAAACTCGGATCGGATTGTGGATGACAATACGGAAGTGGTAAAAGGAAAATAACTATGATCTTATCATATAAACTTGAGGATGAACACAGCCTAGGTGACGTCTAGGCGAAAGTTAATGACCTTAAATGTCCTTACATAGAGAATACACTTTACATAACCTAAGCATAGATCTTAGGTAAATGTCACCGACCGAATTATATGGTGGAATTAAGTAAACAATTAAGATGAGGAAAAAATGCCATGTTAGGGTAGTCACGAACTACATGGTTGCGCATGGGTTATCACCAGCATAAGGGAACGTCCGGATAGGGTTCTCTCACTATGGAAACTCCAACGAGCCGGATACGATCGTTGGTCAGAGGCCTCTGCGGACTGCTGACAAACCGCACTATTATAGCGCACCAGAGCGACTGCTCCAGAAGAGGAAGTTTATACGGGTTGTCCTAACATGACGCCCACCTTAATTGAACAAATTAAGTAAAAGTTATGAAATGACTCAAGGAAATATTCTTAGCCATGAACAACGAAACAAGAAGGCCTCAAGGCCACATAACAGGACTGTTCAAGAGAGTGTAACTCTCGCACTGTTAATTGAAGTTGTTTACATACTTTCTTATTGCTTGTTGTGGATTTGCATGGTGATTGTATGAACTTATATGTGTGATGATTATTGTTATACTGTTACTGTAAATGAAAATGGTACAACATGAAATTAGAACATGTTAACAATTTGGCTAAATAACTTGAGTAGTCTTAGGGTTCATGAAGGTTATATAGTTCGTGCTCACCGTTTGGATGAGCCTATACGGCCCCCACTTTCAGGATCGAAGCGGATAAAGTCCGAACGCGGGCGCGGGATTTTAGGATAGTCAACAGCCTGCCTACATGCGACACGATTATTTAGG
The DNA here is from genome assembly GCA_023374045.1 of Limonium bicolor. Classification (NCBI taxonomy): domain Eukaryota; kingdom Viridiplantae; phylum Streptophyta; class Magnoliopsida; order Caryophyllales; family Plumbaginaceae; genus Limonium; species Limonium bicolor. The sequence continues at coordinate 36,993 of JAIOTZ010000315.1, forward strand.
TTTATTGTTTTTTTCGAACATTATGGTATTGGGATAGATAGATGGCTCACTGTTCTTTCAGAATTTACTCGGTTTGTAATTTTGGTTGTATTAAATCTTTGTCATCACAGCGGTAGTGTAGATTGGATAATTGGTAACGTTACGTTACTCGTATGGGCGAGTAACAGCGGGTAACACCCGGTTTATTTTGTAGGTGACTTTTAATCACCGTTGCAGACCGACTGATATTAATCTTAGGCGCGCTAGTTTAGCCGGAATTTAGAGTAGGGGTGTTACATTTCTCTTTTAGCCTTAACTCACCACTTTTGCTCTCTTTCCTCCTATTGATAAGCTGCAGACTTATCATATTTTATGCATTAGATTTATAGATAATTTAGTGTAAATAAAGTCAAATAGTTAATATATATGTTATATTATGTATTAAAATATATTATTTGTTCATTCTTATGTTTTTATATGTTTTCTTTGCAAGGAACAAGTTTCTAGGCAAAAGACCATTGATGCCGGACTCGATGCCGGATGATTCCTGCATGGCACAAGCATAGAGCAGAAAAGAGGCTTTGCCGGACACGATGCCGGGTACATTCCATCCGGCATAAGTGAAGAGTCACCACGGTTGACCAAACGATGGCACTTATAGACCGTTGGTAATTTGGCTGAAGCCGGGTATGCTGCCAGACATCTCTTGTCCGACATATGCATCGTTTCGCACAGATTTGGCGGTTTCGACCGTTGAGCAGTTGACACGCTTTTCACATGTGCCAACTACTTACAATCCGGCACGATGCCCGGCAAAGGCACGATTGAGGCTTATAAATAGGCCGAGAGTCTGCATCAATTCACACACTTCAACATACCACAAACACGCCATTCATACTTAAATTCCGCCCACTCCATTGTTGGTGTCCAAGGCATTTCTACGGATCCATCCATGAAGAAGAAGAGAAGATCTTTGTCAGGGTTAAGGCTATGAGCAATCTCCTTCTCCCTTATGTATTTCTTCTTTATTTGAGTGGATGGTGAAGTAGGAATCCTTGTTAGTTCTTGGTTAGAAATAAACTCTTCCTTGTAACACTATGATCATTTAATATAATTTCAAGCGTTCATTGGTTCTTATTGCAAGTGAACTAGTTGATCACTCTTTCTCTTTATGCAAATTCTACTTGAGGGGGAAAAGCCCAAGAGTAGGATAGGTTAGACAAATCTTAGTGGTCTTTTTGTTTTCTTCTATGATTTAGGAGTAAGCATAAAAGATTACGAATTAACCCATCTTTCCCCATTACCTTGTTCATTTCGTGGCATGACATATGCTCGATTTGTTAATAGGTTATGAGTTTCTTGTATTCATTCTCGGAGCAAGAGAGTGGCATTTACAATTTGAACGTGCCGGGTGTACTTCCAGGTCTCCTGTGTCCGGCACATTCAACGTCTTTGAATATGCCGTGCATCTGGTGTCCGGCAGGATGTCCGGCGCATTCATGTTGGTTGGTTAAGTTCGAGTCTTGAAGTTGCATTGCGTGATCATATTGGTACTTAGGTTGATGTAATCCTAAACCTCGCATGTAGTTAGGATTTTAGTTAATTATTTTTCATTTACATTCCCCCCTTTTATTATAGAATAGGTAATTACCGGGATTAGGACTAGTTTTCTATAAGTCCCTAGGGTTCGATACTCTCGGTCGTAATTTGCTCACGCTATACTCCGACCGGGTTTTGTTTGCTACCCGTATAGAGTTGTAGGGTTTATTTTATATTTCTTTCATTATTTTATTCTTTTGTACATAGTTTTACCCTAACAATTTCCTTGTTAGCAAAATGGCTCCATTGCCGGTAAAACGCCCTATTCTTTATTCGTTATTCTTTGATTCTTTGATTCTTTGATTTATTTCGTCTTAGTTTTTGCAGATTTGAATGTGCCGTGCATACTGCCGGACACACAATACCCGGCATAGTCGGAGAAAGTCTGATGCCGGACAGGTTTTACCCAGCAGTATGTCCGGCACGTTCAAGATATTTTCAAAATTTGTAAAGTGTTAAAATTCTTCACGATTTATCTTTACACTGTTCTTTCACCATTCGTTTATTTCTCTCTTCTAGTCGTTAATCCGGTTTAACTTCCTATGTCTTGTTAACTAATCTCAGCGCCGTATTTTGATTAGAAAACTACAAACGTTGCTTTGATAATTAGCTAGAGAATCCAAGCGCATGAAGTACAGGAATTAAACTATTGCATCAATAAAAAGTAGTGAAATAATTACATGATAAAATTCTACGAAATAGGGTCGCTTCCCCAACCCGGGGAACTAAAATAACTACTCACTCATGAATTCAAAAATAGAATTAACAACACAAGAAGACATTAAATAAATTAGAGATAAGGAAAGAAGAAACTCCATTTTAGAAGAAACTCCAATCCAGTCCCGGTTTCGTTCTTCATTCTTCGTCTTTGCAGGCCGCATTAAGACTACATCGGTTGAGTTTAATAGATTCTCTTTTAGTCTGTTTTGAGATGAAAGTTTGATTGACAAAGCTGATTGCATAACTTGAATATATGCTATATTCACTACTGCTGCTATTTGTGTATTGATTAACGGATTCTAAGTCTACACATCTCAAACATGATGTATATTTCTTTGTATATGCTTTCCTCCACAATGATTGGTTGTTATACAACAACAATGTAAGCTGTTTTGCTGCCTTTGTGTGCTCCAGTAAATCTGATTTCACTTGATTCTTTGTAGAGCAGCATATGAGACAAAAAATTGAAAAAGCCGGATGCTCGATGACCAGAGTTCTAAATTTGTCAATGAGCAAAGTTGGCACATTCAAGAAAAAGTGAATCTATATCAGAGTGTTATATCTTCAAGCGCCATGCTGATAGCACATATATCATAGACCTGGGAGACATACGAGAAGCTTTAGATGCCTGCCAAGGTCATTATTGAAGTTGAAAACCCTCGAGACATCATTCTTCAGTCTGCTAGACCTTATCAACAGAGGACTATTTTTAAGTTCACTCAGCACAAGCAGTTACGGGGGGACGTACCCCTGCCAGTTAGGGAGGCAGCTCTCAGAAACATCCCCACTATTGCATTCTGTAGTGAGGTATCCACTCCGGCCGTCTTCATCCTGTGGCTTGCTGTTGAAAGCACTTATCACAGATAATAGCAAACTGATCTCAGCTGTCAAAGCAAGCTATTTTAAGAAGGTTCCGGGTGAACAATTTGGATTTTGCTGTTGCAATTATCAAAGTTGGAATATTGAAAAAGTTAGAGGTAGAGCAAACTCTAAAAGCGCGGTCCCTGAGAATAAACGGACCAGGGGAAACGGAGCTCCAGAAGTTCCCATGAAGGTGCCCGGATCAAAATATACCTTCAACACCACCATCTGGAAGATCGTGACTTCTCCACCAATTGCGGCTTCGGTGGATTCACTTGCAGACTGGACAATTTTATCAGGTAGATAACATCTGCGTGTAAAAAAGAGAAAAAGGGAAGACTTTTTTGGATAGCTATCCTCGAAAATGAAACTCATCATATTACTGGCTATGTGAAGGAATGACTGCAGGGCTGCATTGTTTACCTTCTGGAAATTGAGATAGTAACCCCCAGCGTCAGTTTACGTCACAAATTGTTCTAATATAAAAAAAAGAAAAAACTTCAAAGGAGTGTAAAGACAAGGGATTCTTCATCAGCAAAACCAAGATTGAATGGCCAAACATCAGCCTTAAAGCAGAGGAGGTCCTCTTTAATTTAAGACTCACCCGAGGGATAAAAGAAGGAAATCCTGCGGAACTGACGCTACAACCCGGTTAAACTGCCTGGATGTAATCCCCTTTGAGTTTAGACTGACGCTAAATTGATTGTTGGCCGCAAAGATTCAAGCCACCAGGAACAGTGCATTCTACTGGACTACAAATGAGCCGGAACAACACCGTAGAACAAGAAGGACATATGCGTTTCCACCTCTCCATGCAGACATATGTTGGAAATTTTCATAGAAGTCACCGGAAGGATATTATAGACTTCCTTCAAACATCATGGCGTAAACTATCAAGTCTGTTCAAATATGATCCGGAGCAAAATAATATTTAATGATTCCATACATCACATATGTATACCGGGAGTAATGGATCATGCCCGGTCAAAAGATGGGGTTCTCCTCACATACACATACCAGGTGTACTGGATTGCGGCCAGTCAAAAGGTAGAATTCTCCTCTGCAAAGCATTGTTTCCTAGGTTCTACATCATTGTTGTGCTTGGTCAACTGTCCAGAATATTGGCTCTTGTTTTCTGGTCTTCAATCTGACATGGTCAAAGAATGAAAAGTAGCGGTCAAAGGCTTCACCTAAAAAAAATAATGATTGGTCTCAAACTGATCCTCACTTGGGATCATCATCCAAACACTCTACTCAGAGATGATTAAAGGTTTTGCTATGAAGAAAGTGAAAAGGAGGTTAGGGCGTGCAAGAATAAACTCCAACCTACAAACAGAAAAAAGCATTGACCGGGAGCACTAAATCAGTCCGGATGGACTAGACGTCAATGATCTGGGCAACATAACGAATGGGATTTACATGATCAAACCACTTTTTTGACAAACAATACTAAGGCTATTCCTAAGACAGCCACTGGAAGATATTTCCATTGTTTCAAAAGCCTCTAAAGGTATGGATGAAAGTATTATAAAAAACCATGGTGCTTTCATAGGCCCTCTGGTCGTCTCAAAGAAGACGAAAATCCATGGCGCTCTCATAGGCCCTCTGGTCCATGGCACTTTCATAGGCCCTCTGGTAAAAAGTAACACCTACAGGCTATTGTGCCTTGAAAATACAGGCTATCGTACCTTGAAAATACAGGCTATTTTGCCTTGAAAATACATGCTATTGTGCCTTGAAATACATGCTATTGTGCCTTGAAAAATAACACCTTGACTTGGGTTGTCGCACCCGGTCAAGAGTGAAAAACAAAGAAAACCCATCTCTGGAAACATCAGGATCTCTGGTCGCCTGTAATGGATGAATTATTAGGTGTGGGACGCCATAACCGTACCTCGATCCAATACCTTCTAAAAAGAAACACTTTAGAAGGGTGTGATCATAAGTACCATACTTTGGATACCACAAGCAAATATAGGAAATATATATTAAAAGGAAGTACCATTCTTTGGCTAGCATAAGCAAAGATGGGAAAATATATTTATTCTCCCTTTAAGGAAATTATCATCCTTTGGCTAGTATGAGCAAGGATTGGATCATCATATTATCTTACCCTCCAAAAGGGAATGGTTCTTATTAAAAACCATTGGTCTTCTTTATGAAGACCTCATTATGGACTTCTGGATTTCTGGAGTTCTGGATTTCTGGCCTTCTTAAATATTGTATATTGGAGCATCAGTGGATTCACCCAACAAGATATTATGGGATTCATCCATCAAGATATATTATCTCAAAGATGAGCGTCCAAGAATTTCCAAATTTATCAGATGCACTTGTGGGACTTTTTTATTATACTAATTGTATCAACTTTTTGTAAGTTCATTTTTCTTTGTAAAAGCAAAAGAAAAAGAACTTGTGGGACTAGGGAAGGGAGAAGGGAAAAGTAGGAAGATTGTAAATTTTTATCTTTCTTTTTTGTAAGTTCCACTTTTTAAGTGCCCAAAAGTAGAACTTGTGGGACTGATGAAGAGGGCAAAAATATGACGAGACAGAAGGGTCAAGACAGTCCAGACCTTAGATCCCGGTTCAGGCCCCAGGCCCCACTTCAGGACCTTCTTCAGGCTCCAATCTAAGCATTAAGCATCAATCCGGATCCCACACAGTACTAAGTTCGCGCACTAGACCTCATGACTGGGTCCTAGATCCCGCACCCGGCACTCTAAGACCGGGCACCACGTCCCGCGTCTTGTATTCCGCATCCAGGCGTCGTACCCCGTACCCCACACTTTTGGACCGGAAGGCTTTACAAGGAGGAAAGTGTCAAAGTTAGGAGGGTGCTCCAATAGGCCTCATCCTAGAAAGTCTATAAATAGAGATAGAGGGAGGGGGGGCACAAGATTAGAAGAGAGAGAAAACACCAGAGAGCTCACTAAATTTATAATACTAAAGAAAGGAAATAAGATATTGTCAAGAAGTGGATGTAGGCCGGATCATTGGCCGAACCACTATAACTCTCGATGTTCGTACGTTTATGAGATTTGAGGGACTAATTATATGTTTTCAGTATCCTTTTATCCCATCATTGGAGGTTTTGGACTTGCAAACCTCGCCTTAATATGTTGCTATTCGTAGTATGAAATTACTAATCACCGCAGTACAATTTTTTTAAATCATATTAATGTTGTAAATATGTAACAAAGTGTGGGTGCAGCTTTTTTTCATTAATAGATATACACTTGTGATTTAACTAAATAAGTTTATACTTGATGAATAGTGATTTTACTAACTATAGTACAATTTTTTTTTGCCAAACTATCCGGAATACATTGCAAAGTGTTAAGGCACGCGTTTTTCTTTAAAAAAAATAAAAATTGATGTATAAAACAATTTTAACAGTCATTTCTTTGTTACTAAAATGCCAAAAAATGTGTCAAATAAAATCACTATATTGCTCAACTTGTATCAAATTAAATCACTATGTTGTTCAACTCGTGTCAAATTAAATCACTACATTACTCAACTCGTGACAAATAAAATGAAGACCTAGCTCAACTCGTGATTTAATTTGACCCGAGTTGAATAATATAGAGTCTTTATTTGCCACGTTTTGTGGCATTGTATATTTCCAATATTTTTGTTATATAGTTGAGTGATTTTGGGATCTAAGAAACCTCATAACAAATCAATATATATATATATATATATATATATAAAAGAAGTAATAATCATTATCATTTCCTCACAGACAATGTAACTTAGGATTAAGAAAGCGTTTGAATGACTGCTGCTCGGAATGAACCCTAACTTTCAATTCTCGTGACAAAAACATTAGGTTTGTTCGATATTCACTTTCAAATCTCTGATGCATTGGGTTTGAACTCTAGGACTTTTGTTAGGAAGTTCTACATTTAAATATATTTCAGTTCTTATGACATAAACATTAGGCTTGTTCCGCTTGGTAGATGTTTGGATTATTAGATGTTCACTTTCAATTCTCTGATGCATGGGGTTCGAATTCTAGGACTTTTGTTAGAAATTTCTACATTTGGATATATTTCAGTTCTCATGACATAAATATTAGGTTTGTTCGATATTCACTTTCAATTCTCTGATTTGCTCCTCCTCATCAGCATACAACATACTAACATTAATCACACCTTGTGTTCAATACAAGTTGTTTTTGAAGTTACTACCACGAGAACTAAAATATATCCAAATGTAAATACCTTAAATTGTTTTATGCTATAAGTTTCATTAATCATCTAGAATGACCACACTCCGGCAGATATGGCTCATTCACGCTCATGTACTGCAAGGTACCCCTGTACCAAGTGCGACCCTTGTTCTCATTCACCTTCTTGCGACTATAGGGCAACCAATCAATCTACATTGGATCACAGGAAAACGTAAGCATCAATAAGAAACAATAATGTAAATAATACAAATTAAAATTGTTGTACCATTTACATTTCTTGCTGTTAGAGTATCTAGATGCTTGCATTAGTTCTCCAGCGAATCTTTATCTTTCTGCTAGGAGGTGGACCTGACCCATATCATAGCCCACGATCTATCATCCCCTTCACACCAATCAGCACTAACTACTGGTCTAAGAGTGGGGAAGTATGCATATATCCAGCACTACAGAAATTTAAAAAATGAATTATGCAAACTATTAATGTGAACTCATGAAAATTTATTAGACATTGTTGTACATTAAAACACTTACCTTGAGAAGGGTCAAACAGCCAGCAATGCTAGTACAGTCAGCAAGAGATGCTATCCCCAACTGGCGATACAACCACACAAGAGTACCTACTCCCCATGCGTACTTCTTTAGCTTCACATGTCAGCTCATGGGAGTGACTATCTAGAACGGTATAGGACTTATGCGTCCATGCCCCTTATTAGCAAAGATGGTGGTATCGATCACGTAGTAGGGCTAACCGCATGCCTCCTTCATAGGTACCCTTTGCCCGGTCGAACACCACTATATAAGTGGACATATCCGAACAACACCAGTATGCCACATGAAATCTATTATTTGCTCAATGCCATTTTGAAAATCTAACAACGAGCCATCTTCTCCTTAAGCTTAGTGTTTGATGGATCCCTCACAACCGAATGACCAACGATGAGAATCCTCAGTATCTGCCACACATCATGAAGTGTGATCATCATCTCTCCAAAGAGCATGTGGAAAGAGTTGGTGTCCGGCTGCCACCTCTCTACAAAGGCCGAGATCAATGACATGTTATTGAAACCCCATGTGACATCTAGCAGATGATCCAGCCTTGAGTGTGTAATCATATTCATTGCCCTTTTGCAAGGAACCAGGCTAAACGACTAGTTTATGATTATAGGCTTTCAGGGTTTAAATCCCAAAACACCCCGGTCCTAGATAATTACCATAACGTTTACACACGCATGAAGAAATAATTAAATCTACTTGCCAAAGTGAAAGTTAAGAGAGTACAAACCTTAGTCATTAACCAAAGGTCAATCATGACATGCCCCCGAAACTGGTGATGACACTAGTCAGTAGCGGACCACCAAGTACTGGCATATCATTTAGCCTCCAGAAAGTGGGAAGAACGGGCTCCATAGTGAGAGCAGCTTCCTCATCAGTCACGCTCTTATCATCAGGGTCGTCCTCGTATAGGTCCTCATCCTTATCCGTCTCCTCAACCTCCTCCTCATTGATGTCCATGTCAACGACTGCAGCATCCGGAGGGGTATGAGGGTCATGATAGCTACCCCCAACAGAAGTCTGTGCCTCCACATGCCACACACTGTGGTTATGATAGCTACCACCAGCAGAATTCTGTGCCTCCACATGCCCCACGTGGTGGCTACTCTGACCCTCTATATCATAACTAGAGCTATGGTGCTCGGCCAGATCAACAGATGACCAACCACCTGCGGAGGATGAAGCCACAGGTATCCTCATCCTTGGTATGTGTGCTACTAGGTCGGAATCATGTAATGAATGGACAGGAGATGGGTCCATGATAGGCTGCTGCTGTGGGTGTAATGATGAGTGACGTGGTGGCTCAGCATGACCCTGTTATGGCTGAAATGACGAGTGTCGTGCAGGCTCAACATGACCCTACTATGGGTGGAAAGACGAGTGCCATGGAGGATCAAGTCCGGCACCGCACTCATGATGATACGAAGCCGTCATTGGCTCTCCACATTTCTGTCTTTCTTCTTTTTGGTGTACACGTTCTTGAAAGCTTTCTTAAACTTATCCATCACTGCACAAGTTGGACAAATCACAATTAAGATAAGCTACACAAGTAAGTAATAATAAATCAAAAGAACAATTATACCATACCACTGTCAAATGTAAGAGACTTATAAGTTATTCTTGGTGGTAAACTTTGAGTTATAATTATAAAGAGAGAAATGATATGTATACTGAGTATTATGTAAGATTGTAATGATATAAAATAAATTAGGGGTGAGCTGCTTAGAGTGTTTGGCTGATTTTGTGACTCAAAATCATGTAAGTAAACCTTATCCTAAGTTAATTAAGGTTTTATGTCATTTTTGTTACAAATAAATAAAAGTCGTCGGGTATTAGGGTGTAAAATGGCTTAACTATATATTAAAATGTTGCATAACATTTCTGGTTGGTTTACTTAGGGTTTAAATGACTTATAAGATCAAGAAAATAATTTAAGTGGCAAAAATGCAATTTTAGAAAAATAATGGGGGTTGCAGTAAAAAGCCGTAAACTTCTTACGTCATTTGTGACATTTAAGTGTAATTTTTATTATATGTTGATGTTGTTATAAGGCCATGTACCCTAGGCCATTTTAATTTATGATATACTAAGTTTTAATCAAGTTTGAAATTAAAATAAATGTTACCGAAAACAATCTAGGGTTAGATTGTAATTAGAATAAAATTTAGAGGCTAAATATGAATTATGCCAAAAACTAGGCTTTAAAAGCTTATTAAATGAATTTGATAAAGTTTTATAAAGTTTAGGGTCAAAATGTAATTTCTGGAAAGTTTAGAAAGTATATAATATAAATTATGGTCAGTTTGTAAATAAGAAAAGTAAAGAGTTGAGAAATGAACTAAAACAGGCCAAGGGGTCTGTTCGTAATTATTAAATCTAATACTATAGGTTATACATGTTACAAATATTAATAAGATATAATATATGTTATATGTATCATATTATAATATATATGGTAAAAATGTAAATATAGAAAATTAAGTGTTGAGAAATAAAATTAGAACATACCTTGGGGTCTGTTCGGAAATTCTAAGCATATAAAATCATAGGTTATATTTATGACAAAGTTAAAATGTTATAATATATGATATATATATATAACATAGTATAAAATATGTGGTGATATTGTAATAAGTAAAAAGTATGGGAAGTTAAAGAAATTAGATTATGTAAATGTGCCTTCTCGGCAATTAATGTAGTTTTTATAAAACTATAGGTTATAATAGATAAGGAAATAAAAATATCATATTATATGATATAAGGATATATATATGTAACATTATATAATATTGTGTGGTAAAATCATAATTTATAAAACATGTGGGTTGTAGCGCAAATATAAAGGTTTGAAAATGAATTTTAGACTATGGTCTACAATGATATTAAATACTATAGCTATTATATAGTATTGATGTGATTAAATGAAGCTAGTATAAGAAATGATATTCACATGAAATAATGTGACAATTAATGAGTAAATGGAATTCATAAACTAAGGTTAGTATTAAATAAACCTTAGGAGTTATAATGGTATGATATAAGTGTTACATAATATTAATATTCTTAATATAAGTTGTATAATATGATGCAACTAGTGAGAATTGAAACACCCCTAAACAATTAAACACATAAAATCGTAAACGCGAGAAGATTATCCGAGAATAACGTGTTACATAATTCGGACATATGATAACGTATGGTAAATTAAATTTTAGTGCGAGCATATACATGTCCGAAAACACGACAAGGTTACATACTAAATTGGTCGCGTATTTATATATGTATGTTTATAAAAATACATATACGTAACGTTACCATATTATAACGTCGTATATAATAAATAGTAAACGTTGCATAGTTATATATGACTAAAACGCGACAAAATAAAAGGGGCGTATATCTATATATGCATACACATACATATAACTAATAACGTAACAAAATAAAGTAGTCGCGTATGAAATTAAAAACGCGACACATTATATAGTTGCACATATATACAAATGGACATGTATATTGCTGATACAAAAAAAAAGGAGCAAGTACACTCCTGTCGGGGTTCGAACCCAGTACCTTTTGTACCCGCCCCGAATGCTTTAACCGGTTGAGCCATGCTCGTATTCAGTAGTAAACGGTACCTCTACATATAGAGACTACTACAGTGGCTAAACAAAAAAAAAACAACAACGACAGAACACACACCAGCAAATCCCTTCCTTCGATTTCGATCCAGAATCCTTGCTCTGCAACTCCCAACAATGACAACCCTCCCTTACTCTGATTAATGTGCACGCTTTAAAAAAAACAAAAACGCGAGACGCATGCGCCCTCTTCTGCACCAGTTTGTGAACAGCACCGCAAGTCATCACTTCTTCTCTTTCTTTTGCTCAGCCACTTTGTACCGATTTCAAAGGGAATAAACAACTGCACCGATTTCAAAAAAAAAGTGAAACATCAAACAAAACGTTTCTTTCCTTCTGTATCATGCGCATACACACCCATTTGCATCTGTAGAAAAACGTCCCCTTGCCCAGATTTTTCGAACAGTAACACCCAACACCAAACAGCTTTCCTTTTCTTGTTTTAAGTATGGCACTAACTCCTTGGCACTACATGCAAATACCGTTCTCGAGATAGCAAGAACAATCACTACTGTCACTCTGCTCGAGCTTGTTGTTCCTTTTGATTGCGGGCACAAAATCCTGCAACTTCCAGTTTCCCATCATTCGTGGTAACCACATGCTCTGCCACTCCCTTTATCCCTGTTCACGTTGAAACTGCAACCGAACTGGAACGAGAAGCATACATGCTCATGCTCTATGTTATTACTCAATCTTTCGTTTCTCTTCGTCCGTCTCTACCTCATTCTCTCCTTCCTTACTCGCAAGCACCAACCAGGAAGAGATTGCAAACAAGAAATTTGACCTACTAAAAGCTAAGAAATAAACCTAGAAATTAATAAATCAAAAAGTCTTCGGGTTGCAAATAATCCCGGTCACTGCAGTATAGAAAACGTAGCAACCAGGTATCGAATCCGCGGGACTTGAAGAAAGTAAGTCTAGTCCAAAGAAAACTGGAAATTCAGGGGGTTGTTCTTGTTTTGGGAATCAAATAAGAAAGAAGAAAATAAATTAAAATAAAACTGATAAAGTTATATGGATGAGTGGAACTCCGGGTTCAAGTTATTTTTCACTAGTCGGATTATGTGAACTTCTACAAATCGATAAGAGATATGGATTGGCTAATTCTTCAATATCTTTCCAGAATTAAATCATAATCTCAGGAAAGCTCATCTAGCAGAACACGCAAGGTCTAATCTAGAACCTAGCGAAATACGCATAGATGGATGAAGCTTAAAGAATTACGATGCACCTGAGGGAAAATATAATCAATCCGATCTAATTTTCCACAGGCTAACAGATTAATTTGACCTTCTTGTTAATCACCGATCTGATCATAACAAGATTCGTAAGGCTTTTTAAGAAATTCGCGAGATTAATTAGAAAGCACAACATTTGCATTAATCTGAAACAATCCAAAAATAAAATCTCAAATCATAATTGTAGATGTACTTTTAAAACGAACTAGCTACAAATAACCATCACCCAGAGTAAATCCTTCCTAGCCTAGCATGTTACAAAAAGAGTATAGAGAGATAGAGAAGAATTAATCGGGTGTAGAAGATTCCTCCGTTTGTCTCACTATCCAGATCTGCAATTTACTGGGCTGGAGGTTGAAGATGATGGTGGAGGAGAAGAACTCTCGCGGCTGCTTGCGTTCTTCTCGGCGTGAGAAAAAGAAATAAAAACTAAACCTAAAGCTAAAAAAATAGAACTGAAGTGATGTTGTGTGGATGAGTGGATGAGTGGATGAGTGGATGTCTTCTGGATACAACCCCCAACCTTTATTTATACTAACATACTAGTCAAAATCCTAGTCCTATTCAAACTAACACTAAATGCTAAGCGTAATATCTATCCTAATAAATGCTAAGATCCTAATCCTATTCAAACTAATAATAAAAGATATTCAAACTTACAATAAAAACTATCCTAACTACTATGACTTATCAATAAATACTAAAAGATATTAATAACCCCTATCCGGGCCCACTGACGGCCTGTCCGGGTGACTGGGTCGGACGTGAAGTCCGGACTTCTGTATATATCTGTGCTAATTTTCTCCGCAAACTTCAACAGGGTCCAGATTCTTCGTTTTAGCTCCGATTCGTTCCCCGTTTACGGCATTGGAAAGCTCGTGAGGAGAACTATGCATTTTCACCATCATTTTCTGCTTTAAATATATAAATTGGCATCAGTTCTTGCCTAAAGTAAGAATCACGAAACGCATAGGATAAGTGTGAGAAAGCACCCAAAATGTTGCATAAATTAAGAATTTAGCACTAATAAAACCATGCTGGTTTCACACTTATCAAATCACCCCACACTTAGCCTTTTGCTTGTCCCCAAGCAAAACTCTCAAGCACAAGTATAACCGAGCGAATGGAACTCAATAGGAAAGGAAGAGCACAGAATAAAGGAATTGCTAGCTTTACCAATCAAGGGGGCAATTCAAATGATTCAAAACAATTAATTTTTTTCCAAAAACATGAAGTCATTCGGAGCTAACAATTGAGAAACAAAACCATAAGAGCCTTTCCTTTAACCTTAAGTCAATCCACCTTTTCCTTTCACAAACCACAGAAACGACAAGGGGCATGAAGTAAGATCATATTCCATCATACCTTTCAATGCCACATACTCTTGATCCATACGAGAAAATACTTTATGTCAGCTTAGCATTTGCGTAAATATTTCAATTAAAGCGTTTTCATTTTCTTTCACCACAGACTTTTCTCTCCACCCATGTAACGGCTTTGGGTAAACTATCCCAGATCACAAGGAACTTAGGTAGCTAGGTGATGAAGCACCCCAAAGGACTTAATAACCAAGTGGACGAGGCCTGATTTTGGATCAGAATTTGAATTAGCATGTCTAGGATCAGCGGAGTACCTTGCCTTGTTCTTTTCCAACCATTTCAAACCAGTTCATGCCAAGGCTCAAAGCTAAAAGCAAGGTTCAGATGGAGAATATTCTCATTTGTTTCAGCATTTTCAGAACAAAGACTTCAATTTAGCAATTAAATACAAGAAGAATCTCAAAATTTTGCACCTCAAGATCAACTAACCAACTAAAATTCCTCTATGGCTTCCTTCCAAGTTGAGCAACCATAGCTTAATTTTAACAAATGCAAGAGAAAAGAGCTCAAAGATGCACAAAAAACAAGCGGCGAAGGAGCTTACCCCACCCCACACTTAGAGTGAAGCAATGTCCTCATTGCGTAGGAAGAATTAACATTGCACAAGCAATCCAACAGGGAAACAAAATCGCACATAGCAGTTTAGAGGGGAGCATGAAAAATTGTTAAGAGAAGAAAATGTAAGAATACTCCCTAGAGTCCGCTCAGGGCGTGTAGCAAGGCCAACCCCACACTTGAGTTCAGCTAAGCGCTGAAGTAAACAAGCTGATAATATTGTCTACAAAGCCAGAAGAACTCAAGTGGAACCAGACAGAACCATCAGTAGAAAAATAAGAGCCAAGGCTCTTGCAGTAAGCATAGCACCCGCCAACACACCACAAACTAAAAAAGAAAAGAGTAAAATAAACATCTAAAGTAAGAAAGTGAAAAGAGATACAAACCGGTGGGTTGCCTCCCACCAAGCTGCCCGGAGTTAGAGTCTCTGGCTAGACTTCACAAGAAAGCATCAAGGAGGGCCGCCACAGCAGCTAGCAAGGGCTTTCTTCAGTCTGAAACGCCATTGCAAGTGCGGCTTCTTCGAAGATTTAGAAGGTGGAGCCGGAGTAACATCAGAAACAATAGTAGAAACAGGAGTAGTAGAAAAGGAACTCTCAATGAAGGATACTCCGGGTGCAGAAGGCTGAGCAAAAGCAGAGCCAAGGTACTTCTTCAGACGAGCACCATTCACCTTGAAGAACTCTCCAGACTTGTTCTCTAGCTCGTAAGCACCATATGACGTGACTCCCACAACTTTAAATGGGCCGGCCCAGTGGGACTTGAGCTTTCCAGGAAAGAGACGAAGTCGAGAGTTATACAGCAACACATAATCACCAACTCTGAAATCTCTCCTCAGGATCATCTGATCATGGATTCTTTTAGAGCGTTCCTTGTAGATCCTTGAGCTGTCATAAGCTTGCTCCCTTAATTCTTCCAGCTCAGACAGTTGAAACTTTCGCTTCTCACCAGCAGCATTCAGATCAAAGTTCAGGGCTTTCAGAGCCCAATAAGCTTTATGCTCTAGCTCAACTGGGAGATGGCAAGATTTCCCATACACCAGCTTAAAAGGAGACATCCCAATGGGAGTCTTAAATGCAGTTCGATAAGCCCACAGAGCATCTAGTTTGATAGACCAATCCTTCCTTGAGGAATTGACTGTCTTTTGAAGAATCCATTTTAGCTCTCGGTTACTCACTTCTGCTTGACCGTTAGTTTGGGGATGATAAGGCAAAGCAACCTTATGAGTCACCCCATACTTCGACATCAGAGAATCAAAGGCCCGATTGCAGAAATGAGAACCACCATCACTGATGATAGCTCTGGGCACTCCAAATCTTGTAAAGATGTTTTTCTTCAGAAACTTGATCACAGTTTTAGCGTCAGCAGAAGGGCAGGGGATTGCTTCGACCCATTTGGAAACATAATCTACAGCAACAAGGATGTAGTGGTTTCCATGAGAAGAAGGGAATGGGCCAGTGAAGTCAATACCCCAGACATCAAACAACTCTACTTCAAGACTTCCCTTCTGAGGCATCTCGTGCCTTCTCGAAATGTTCCCCATCCTCTGACAATTATCGCAGTGAGAGCAGAAGCGGTGGACATCCTTGTGTAGAGTGGACCAGTAGAAACCACACTCTAACACCTTAGCAGCTGTCCTAGTGGGACCATGGTGACCATCTGCCTCTCGAGAATGGAAGAACTCAATCACACTGTCAACTTCTTCATCAGAAAGGCATCTTTGAATCAAACCATCAGCGCACACCCTAAAGAGATAGGGGTCATCCCAAACATAATGACGGGCTTCAGACAAAAATTTCTTCCTCCGGCTGTAACTTAAATCATGGCGAATCAAACCAGAGGCAAGATAGTTAGCCAGGTCAGCATACCATGGCTCTTTAACTTTCCCTATCACAAAGACTGTCTCATTAGGGAAGAATTCGTTTATGGGTACCCCGTCATCTGGAGTCTCAAGCCTAGACAGATGATCTGCAACTCCATTCTGCTTTCCTTTCTTATCAACAATTTCCAAGTCGAATTGTTGGAGGAGCAAGATCCATCTCAGAAGTCTGGGCTTAGAGTCGTTCTTTTGGAAGAGGTACTTCAATGCGGAGTGGTCGGTGTGGACAATGACCTTACTTCCTAAAAGATATGGCCTGAACTTATCAAGAGCAAACACCATAGCAAGTAGCTCCTTTTCAGTAGTGGTGTAATTCTTTTGGGCTTCAGATAGAGTCTTACTTGCATAAGTGATAACCCTCAGAATCTTGTCCTTCCTCTGACAGAGTGCAGCACCAACAGCATAGTCACTGGCATCAGTCATGATCTCAACCGGAAGAGACCAATTAGGAGGAACCACAATAGGAGCAGAAATGAGCTTACTCTTGATAGTTTGAAAGGCTTTCAAACACTCCTCTGAGAACTGAAATTTCACATCTTTCTGCAGAAGATCAGACAAGGGCTTGGCGATTTTGGAGAAGTCTTGGATGAACCTCCTATAGAACCCCGCGTGACCAAGAAAAGATCTGACATCCTTAACTGAAGTGGGAGGAGGCAGCTTCTCAATAACCTCTACTTTAGCCTTATCAACCTGAATACCATCTTTGAAGACCCTATGTCCAAGCACTATACCTTCTTGTACCATGAAATGGCACTTCTCCCAATTCAAAACTAGATAGGTCTCCTCACACCGGCCAAGTATCTGATCCAGCTGATCAAGACACACATCAAAACTCTGGCCATACACAGGAAAGTCATCCATAAAAACTTCTATGCTCTTCTCAATAAAATCATTAAAGATCGCCATCATACATTGCTGAAATGTGGCTGGAGCATTGCAGAGACCAAAGGGCATCCTCTTGTAGGCAAATGTACCGTAAGGGCAGGTGAAGGTGGTTTTCTCCTGGTCCTCTGGCACGATGGGAATCTGAAAATAACCACTATACCCATCAAGGAAGCAGTAGTACTCTTGCCCAGCTAACCGCTCCAACATTTGATCAATAAATGGTAGCGGGAAGTGATCCTTCCTTGTGGCTTCATTCAAGCGTCGGTAGTCGATGCACATCCTCCAACCAGTGGTTTGTCTCTAAGGCACCAATTCACCTTTTTCGTTGGACACTGCAACTATTCCCCCTTTCTTGGGAACAACTTGCACAGGAGAAACCTAGCGGCTATCAGAGATGGGATAAATGATACCTGCATCTAGAAGCTTCAGGACTTCAGCTTGCACTACTTCTTTCAGATTTGGATTCAACCTCCTCTGGGGCTGCCTCACTGGCCTGACACTGTCCTCCATGTAAATTCGATGAGTGCAAAACCCCGGACTGATCCCTTTAATATCTGCAACGGACCACCCCAAAGCTCCCTTGTGCCTTCTTAACACCTCCAGAAGTCTGCTTTCCTGTGAAACAGACAAAGATGAAGAAATAATATCAGGCAGGGCGCTGCCCTCTGCCAAGAAAGCATACTTAAGATTTGAAGGGAGAGTTTTGAGTTCAAGAGTAGAGGGCTTCTCTACTAAAGGAATGAGCCTCTGAGTAGGCCTGTCCAGTGGCTCCACAGAAGGAGCATAAGGGCGAAAGTAGGGTCGACCCTGGTTGAGCTACTGGACAACAGTAGCTACCTCAACGCTCTCCTTGTCATCCTCAATCGAGTAGCATAGAACCTGCTCTAAGACATCATGATTCTCAAACACAAGAGAGGGTTCACCAACAACACAAGAATTATCAACGTCATAGTAATCATCAACAACATCAATTGAGAACACAGCATGAGAGGAAGAAGTTTTCATCATCTTAGTAATATCAAAGCTGAGTTCCTCATCATTAAATTTAAGAGTGATCTTCCCTTTGTCAACATCAATGAAAGTTTTCGCAGTATGATAAGTGTCCAAATGAGCATGTTTTATAGGTGTATTTCATATATTATATTAGCACTTTTCTTGCTCATTTCTCCACTTCGGTTAGTTTTCCTCTAGTTTATGTTTTATTGTTATCTCACAAATTTATTGTTTAAACATGAGGAAAACCAAGCTGGAAGCAAAGTAGACAAAGAGACGAACGCGTAGACGCAAACGGCTCGGAAAACGGAGTCCAAACGAAGAATCTAGAGCCAGTCAAAGTTCGTAGAAGAAAATAAGTCAAACTTGTGTCCACCCTTGTGTCCGCATGGAGATAGGCGGACAGGACAAAGTGACCGCATGTGTGTCCGCATGGAGATAGGCGGACAGGACATGACCGCATGAGTGTCCGCATTATACTAGGCGGACAGGTTTCGGACTCCTCCAGACTTGTCCGCATACAACAAGGCGGACAACTGTGTCCGCATGAAGCTACGAGGACAGGGAGGCGGACATGGCTACGTCCGCATAGCCAGAGGCAGACAAGAGGGCGGACGCGACTAATTCAGACGCGACAGTTTCTTCTTCGCGACTGTCTGCAACTTGCGTCTGCCATATCCATCTACTCCCAGCAGCGCCTACCTTAATTTCCTCACGCGTGTGTTCAGCTCTGTCCCCTGCAATTAATGAGCAATCAATGAGCAATCAATCTGCAAATCAATTCTTCCACTCCAGATCTGCCTCTTCCCTTCCTCTATATAAACCCAGCACCTGCAACCTTAAACGAGCGTACGGAGAAAACCAGAAAATCAGACCATCGCTCACCACAATTACCATTCGCTTCCATTAATTCTCTCCCGTACACCACAACACACATTCGATTCCCCAGAACTCAAACACTCCAAATCACTCATTCCACATACAATAACCTACGTACACGCTTCACTCTTCGTTCTCTTCATTTCTCCATTCACCATCCACGCCTCCGTATTATTATTACGTCCAACCTCTGTCTGACTTATTACCAGTTAATATGTCAGGCTAAGGAGGATTTACTCCGGGTGAAGGTTTAATTATGGTTTGTTTAGTTATGTAATCTATATTTCTACCGATTAAAATAAATACAGTTTGTTACGATTTAAGTTCTCTGCCTTTTTAATAAATTTCATGAATTTATTAAAATGCTTTACAAAGTATTTTGATCAGACCGGTGATAAATAGACAGGTTAATTAAGCCGTAAATCTGGAGAAAGCTTATTATGATTTAATAAGTTAGTATTTTCAGATGCAATCACAATTCCTCGCGTTTAATGTCCGTTTACATAAGTTTTGCTCGAACCTGGATTAGACCGAGCATTTTCTGGTAAACGAGTTCTTATGAGTCTATGACTTAGTCCTTAAGATAATAACAGGAATTTTCCAAACTATTAAAATAAACCGGTAGAGATAGCATAATTGATCAGATTATATAAACCTGAACCCGGAGTTCCGTTTAATTTATCTTCACTCAGCTATCTTATCTGCTATTTATTTTCTCAAAACAAGTCAATTAATTCCCCCCTTTTGTGACAAGCTTAGGTACTACTTTTTTCGCTATAAGTCCCACGGTTTGACCCCGGCCGCTTCTGTCTTACTATACTACTGCGACCGGGTTTTATTTGCAGCCCGACGGATATTTTGAGTATTAATTTCTTTTCTTTTATTTCAATTACTCCAGTTCTAACCACTCACGATATCACGTCTGCAAAATGGCGCCGTTGCCGGGGACTTGATTTATTCTAGTCCCTAAGCCCCGGTTAATTCACCTGTTATATAATAATCTGTTAATATTTTGTTGTTAATCTAATTTCGGACATCTACCTCGGACATTTGACTTTGGACATCTGACTTCTGACTTCGATCTGACTTTGGACATCTAACTTCTACATCTTAATATTATTGTCATTTATTGTCATTTAATTTCCATTGTCCTTCAATTTCCAGTATACTAACTACTAACTTCAAATTTCCAGTATACTAACTACTAACTTAATTTCTGTCATTTAATTTTCTGTCATTTTTTTCTGTCATTTCTTACCATTGTCTCTAACTACTAACATTAAATTTCTGTCATCTAATTCCTAACATTTTTATTTTCTCACATAACAGTTTCTTTTCTCTGTTTTGAGTGGTGAATGCCTTTTACCAGGTCAAACAGCCTCCCAGAAAATATTAATAATCACACGGTTGGTTACATTCCAGAGATCGAGAGAACCCTTCTGCGCACCCTAAGGCAGAACCGAACTCAACAAAACATTACCACCACAGTGATAGAATCTGACCCGGAAGCTGACATGGCAATTTCACACAGCGACAGTTCGAAACATTAACAGGCCGTCTAATCAAGGACAACAGCCTGCCATCATCCTTCCTCACCTTAGCCCATCCGAATACGATGAGTGGCAGAAGCTGAAGCCATATCATCAAATCCGATGTGTAAAGGAGTTGGGCATGTTTGATGGTTCCAGTCCAGACGAAGCCCTGTTACATGTTACAAAGTTCTTGCAACATGCCAACAGTCTTACTGCGACCGACGCAGTACTCCAGTACGCAAGACTGTCATTATTCCCTCACAGCCTGACGGGAAGTGCGAGCAAGTGGTATCATAGCCTGACACCAAGTACCATTGGTACTTGGGATGACATGGCCACCAAGTTCTACGACAAATTCCTACCCCCGAGCCGAACGTTGGAGATGATTGCTGAAATCTATAATTTCAAGCAACCTGGGTCGGAGAATATTTGTGAAACTTGGGACCGTTTCAAAGGACTACTACTTACTTGTCCTCACCATGGTCTGACGAAAGAACAAGTATCACAATTGTTCTACAAAGGCTTGATCGGTCCGTGCAGAACAATGGTATTCCTCCTTAGGGGCCGATATTCTGAAAAAGCCAGGAGCACAATTTCTGAATAGCATGGAGTCTCTCTGTGAAGAAATCAGAGACTGGGCCTCCGGTGGATCAAGGAGCGGTACTCCAGGTTTATACCATGTTGGGGAAAGTGATAACAAGTTTGACCAGCTGATGAAAAGCCATGAGCAACTCATGGAGAGCAATGCTCAGCAGGCAACAAAAGTAAGTACTCTGCAGAAAGTGGTTGAGCAGATGGCTATGAACTCCTACCCCTAGCAAGCTAAGTCGATGATTTCCCGATCATCTACAATCCCTCCAGGCTATGCTCCTCTGTCCCAATCATCTCCCGTTATTTCTTGTACGCAATGTGGTGGGCCTCATGACTATGAACAATGCCCCCAACTACAAGAATTAAAAGCAGCAGAGGAGGCAAACTATCTCACCAACAATTCAGGGTACAGACAACCTTGGCAACGTAACATGCAATCCAACCTTCGCTACTCAAACACCGACAATATCAAAACCCACATACACTACAACCATCTCAAAATTACAGACCTCAGCCCAATTTTCAAGGAGGCCAAAGGCAATATCAGCAACAACCTTATGGCAATGAAGCTTCTTCGAGTCGACCAACTCAACCTCCTTCGAATCCTGAGTCTGAAATGTCTCAAATGCAAGATATGTTTAAAGCAATGATGGGTAAGTCCCGAGACACGCAAGAGGAGGTTGCAGCCCTGCGCAAAGACCAAAAAGCCTTGCAATCTCAGATTCAACAGTTACTCACCCAACAAAGACCACCTGGTCAATTCCCTTCACAGACTAACCCTAATCCAAGAGAGCAAGCAAATTCAATCCTTATAGACGATGGCACATTCCAATCAACAAACTTGAGTGCAGTCTCCTTAAGGAGTGGAAGGGAACTTGCCACCAGAAAAGGAAAAGAAAAAGAAAATCATGAAGAGGCCTACATCAAATGAAGACACAACCAATCCAGCCTCACCTCCCTCAGAAATCCAAGTTCCTACTCCTACTCTCCACCTCCATCTCGAGTTACCATCGACATTCCATCTTCCACTCTAAAAACAGTGAACTCCCATTTCCCAACAGAATGAAAAAGAAACACCTAGATGAGCAGTTCTCCAAATTCTTGAGCATTTTCAAGAAACTGACCCTCGACATACCTCTAATTGATGCTTTGCAAGAGATGCCTAACTACGCCAAATTTCTAAAGGATCTCTTAACAAAGAAGAAGAAGAAACCTGGAAAAGAAACAGTGCACCTCACGGAGGAATGCTCTGCTGCCCTTCTTCGAGCACTCCCTCCCAAACAAACAGATCCGGGAAATCCCGTAATCCCGTGTTTTATAGGTGGAGTGGACTGTGGAAGCGGTTTATGCGACCTGGGAGCCAGCATTAATATCATGCCCTACGCCACCTTCTTGAAAGTAAAAGGAGGAGAAATGCAACCGGTTCCTTTCAAACTCCAACTAGCAGACAGATCAGAGATCAAGCCCATGGGAATAGTCCGAGATCTGGTAGTTGGAGTGTCTCGCTTTATCTTTCCAGCTGACTTCGTCATTTAGAAATGGATGACGATGTTGAGGTTCCCCTGATTCTAGGTCGACCGTTTCTAGTACTGCCAAAGCCATCATTGATCCACGATGGGAAAATCACTCTGCGGTACGAGGACGAAACGATCGAATTCGATATGCAGAAAATGATGAAGAAATGCTCTAACTTTTCTCCTCATGCTAAGACAGTGGGATTAACAGATGATGAGGAGGAGGAAGGCGATTTTTCTACAGATGAGGACATGTATTCCCTATCTTCCATCCCGAAAGCTGAAACTGAACCGCTAGAGCAAGTATTATTTACTTCTCTAGAAGAAAAGGTGGAGGATCCGGAAGTTAACGCCATGCTGGCGTACGTAGAAAAAGGAAAAACTGGTTATCAAGCCTACCGGCCACCAATCGAAACACTCGACAGAAAACCTCAAAAATCAATTCCATCAATAGAACAACCACCAGAGCTCGAGCTTAAGGAGCTTCCTTCTAAACTCAAGTATGCCTTTTTAGCTGAAATGACCATTTGCCTGTCATTATTTCCTCTTCTCTGAATTCCGGGGAGGAAACGAGGCTACTCGAGGTATTGAAGAAACACAGAACAGCGATCGGGTGGACTATTGCTGATATAAAAGGAATTGACCCCTCCTATTGCACGCACCACATTTATATGGAGGAAAACTACAAGTCTATCAGGCAACCCCAACGTCGGCTAAACCCTAACCTAAAGGAGGTAGTTAAAAAGGAGGTTCTGAAACTCCTAGATGCGAACATCATTTATCCTATCTCTGACAGTCCATGGGTAAGCCCTGTACAAGTTGTTCCGAAGAAGGGGGGCATCGAGGCAGTTGTGAATGATAAGGGGGAGGCTATCCCTCAAAGAAAAATCACTGGTTGGCGCATGTGTATCGACTATAGGTGCTTAAATTTGGCAACCAGGAAAGATCACTTCCCTCTCCCCTTTATTGATCAGATGTTAGAGAGACTAGCAGGGCAAGAGTACTACTGCATTTTAAATGGGTTCTCAGGGTATTTCCAAATACCAATCGCACCAGAGGACCAGGACAAGACCACTTTCACTTGTCCATACGGTACCTTTGCATACAGACGAATGCCCTTCGGTCTATGTAATGCCCCTGCTACCTTCCAGAGATGCATGCAAGCTATATTCGCTGATTTCATCGAACAGAGCATAGAGGTCTTTATGGATGACTTCTCGGTCTATGGCTCTAGTTTTGATAAATGCTTAGCACAACTTGATTTGATCCTAGGACGGTGTGAGGATACAAATCTCGTTTTGAACTGGGAAAATGTCATTTTATGGTCAAGGACGGGGTTGTCCTTGGACATAAAATATCGGCAAAAGGAATAGAGGTGGATAAGGCCAAGGTGGAGGTTATAGAGAAATTACCGGCACCAACCTCTGTTAAAGATATTCGAGCGTTTCTCGGGCATGCAGGATTCTATCGACGGTTTATACAAGACTTCTCAAAAATCACTAAACCATTGACCGACCTGCTACAAAAAGATGCCCCGTTTCATTTTGATGATAAGTGTTCAGCTAACACAAAAATTGGTATCTGCACCTGTTGTCATATCACCCGACTGGTCTCTCCCATTTGAGATCATGTGTGATGCAAGTGACTACGCAGTGGGGGCAGCTCTATGCCAGAAAAAAGAGAAGATTTTGAGAGTGATTGCTTATGCCAGCAGGACACTAAACGATGCCCAGAAGAACTATACGACCACTGAAAAAGAGCTTCTGGCTATAGTATTCTCCCTTGATAAGTTCAGGTCGTACTTATGGGGAAGCAAAGTCATAGTGCACACAGACCACTCTGCTCTCAAATACCTATTTGCAAAACAAGAAGCCAAGCCTCGCGTGTTGGGCTGGATTCTTCTACTACAGGAGTTTGACATAGAAGTCAAAGACAAGAGCGGAAAATTAAATGTCGTCGCTGACCATCTCTCCCTTAGTAACTCCTACGGATAGTGTGCCTATCAACGAATTCTTCCCCGATGAGACTGCCTTTTCTATCACCAAGGTACAAGAGCCATGGTATGCGGACCTGGCCAATTATCTAGTCTCTGGAACAATACCATATGATCTATCTTACTCCCAGAAGAAGAAATTTCTTTCTGATTCAAAGCATTATTTCTGGGAAGATCCATATTTGTTCCGAGTCTGTGCAGATGGGTTGATTCGCCGGTGTCTCCCTGAAGATGAGGTTCACAGCGTCATACATTTTTGTCACTCATGGGAAGTCGGTGGTCACCATGGACCCACAAGGACCGCTGCTAAGATCCTGGCCTCAATTTTTATTGGCCGACTCTTCACAAGGATGTTTACCAATTCTGCGCCCAATGTGATAATTGTCAGAGAATGGGTAACACATCTAGGAGACATGAAATGCCACAACAGGGAATACTAGAAGTGGAACTCTTTGATTGTTGGGGCATTGATTTTATGGGACCGTTCCCTTCCTCACAGGGCCACCAGTTGTTTTAGTGGCAGTGGATTACGTGTCGAAATGGGTAGAAGCCATACCCTGTCATCATGCTGATTCAAAGACCGTAACCAGATTCCTTAAGAAGCACATCTTTACCCGTTTTGGCGTGCCTAGAATTATTATCAGTGACGGAGGATCCCACTTCTGCAACCGTTCATTTGAAGCGCTTATGGGTAAGTACGGGGTACGTCACAAGGTAGCTCTACCTTATCACCCCCAGACAAACGGCCAAGCAGAAGTTTCGAACCGTGAGTTAAAATGGATTCTCCAGAAAACGGTTAACTCATCACGAAAGGATTGGGCATTAAGTTAGATGATGCGCTTTGGGCTTACCGCACCATTCAAGACTCCCATCGGGATGTCTCCTTTTAAGCTTGTTATGGGAAATCATGCCATCTGCCTGTAGAGTTGGAACATAAGGCATATTGGGCGATAAAGGCCTTAAACTTTGACATGACTACTGCGGGAGAGAAAAGGAAATTCCAACTCTCTGAGTTAGAAGAGCTGAGAGACCAGGCTTACCAAAATGCTAAGATTTATAAGGAACGAACCAAGAAGTTCCATGACAAGCTGATCCTCAAGAGAGACTTCGAAGTTGGTGATTGGGTTCTCCTATATAACTCAAGATTAAGGCTCTTCCCTGGGAAACTCAAATCTCATTGGGCTGGTCCTTTCCAGATTGTTAGTGTGACCCCATATGGTGCCTTTGAACTCCAAAACAAACAGGGCGAAACTTTCAAAGTCAATGGGGCACGTCTTAAAAGGTATAATTCTCCTTCTGATATTTCAACTGACTTATTTAGAATTTATCTTGTCTAGGAACATTATGACACCTTTACTCCACAATTTGAAACTGGCACTGTCAAAGACAACATCTCTCCCGTAGAGACTCACAAGTCCTCACATGCATAATTAAAAACAGGCGTCTAGCTAAAGACGTTAAACCCGGGCAGCTTGGTGGGAGGCAACCCACTATCTATCTTTTGTCTTTCCTTTAATTTAATGTGATTTTCTTTTTGTACTATATTCCCCTTTTATATGTTATAATAAAATGCAGGTTTTACTTGAGTTCTTCTGGCTGTGTAGAATATTCCTTACAGATACATTTCATGACATTCCACAGCTGCACTCAAGTGTGGGGGAGCTCTACACACTCTACGAAATTTGGGGAGTACACTCTTTCCTTTATTAATTGCATGCCCTGTTAATTTATTTCCATCTACGCAATG
>JAIOTZ010000316.1:0-63639 GCA_023374045.1 Limonium bicolor
TTGAATCACCGGAAACGTAAGAATCCGACGGCGGGTTGATGATACATTGGAGCTTCTGATCATTGATCTCTGAAAAGGGTATTGCGTTTTTTTTTGGGTAAAATTTGAAGGGATTGCTTTTGTGGAAGCGGAAGTAGTAACCAAATCTTGCGAGTTGGGAGCGAAAAGAGAGAAGAATGACGATGTTAGAGAGATTCGTTTCTTTTTTGAATTGTTTTCTCTGTTTTTGGATGCAAGTGTTTTGGGGGCTAGCTCGTGTTGAGTTTGAACGATTGGGGAAATGAGAAAAAGTTGGTTTATATAGGCGCACTAGTGGATGCTTAAAAGAAGCGAAAAATTGACTTGTTCGTGTTATCGATGACCAGCCATGAGAAGAGAAGAGAACCACGTGGTGAGCTGAGGGGTGCGATTTCCGGGACAGTGAGAGGAGAATACTCATGGCAGAAAGAAGTTATTGAGGGGAGAGTGACAGTGGGCCCTATTAGTGTTAGATCATGAATGTCCGAGCATGGCGGAAGGGCAGGCTACGTGAAGCAACGCAGCCGACACATACCATATTTTGAGCAGTCAATGAAATGAAAGGATAAGAATAAATAATGACATATAATAAGAGGGATATGGTATGGTTGACAATGTAAATATAAATGTAGTAATATAATAATGGTATGGTGTTGTCATAAAGAATAAATAACAACAATTCTATTTCTAATAACAGCCTTTTTCTGTTCGAAATTGCCCATTCACTTTGAAACCCTAAAGAAACAACCTCCAACTCCTTCCTTTTAGATCTCAGCTTGAAGTTTATTTGGGGAGACAACAATAATGACCTTATGACCAATATAGCAAGGTGCAAAAAGAAGCTGATGGATTGGAATGGGTGGTCTTTCAAAAAAATAAACTTCAAGCTGAGATCTAAAAGGAAGGAGTTGGAGGTTGTTTCTTTAGGGTTTCAAAGTGAATGGGCAATTTCGAACAAAAAAGGCTGTTATTAGAAATAGAATTGTTGTTGCTGAAAGGAGAATCAAAATGGAAACAAAGGTCGAGGGACAAGTGGATTAAGGAGAGTGACAAAAATACCTCCTATTTTCATAGTAGAGCCTCTATGAATCGTAGGAGGAATGAAATCTTCTGTCTGCAAGATGATTTGGGAAACATGTGTTTTGATTGGAAGGAGTTGGATACCATTACTGCCTCCTACTTTGAGGACCTTTTCCAAGATATCCCAGCAGTGAACTTGGATAACTTCATGCTTGCTGTCAAAGACATTTTACCTGCTGACTGCAGAGATGAGCTGAATCTTCAGTACTCTAAAGAGGAGATAGTGTCAGCTGCTAAACAATTGGGCTCTAACAAAGCTCCGGGGCCTGATGGTTTTAATGGAGTTTTCTTTAAAACATTCTGGACAGACGTTGGGCAACAGGTTATTGACACAGTTCTAAATATTCTCCACGGTCATCCCATCCCGGATAAGCTTAATCACTACCACATAGTTCTTATTCCCAAAGTTAAAGGAGCTACCTCTCTTTCCAATTTTAGACCAATTGCCCTTTGCAACTTTACCTACAAAATAGCCACCAAAGTTCTAGCTAACCGTATCCAACACATCCTTCCTCGAATCATCTCTTTAAATCAATCTGGGTTTGTGAAAGATAGGCTTCTTACTGACAACGTCATTCTTGCTGGAGAGCTTCACTACAAAATTGAGAGGTCTCTTGCAAAAAAAAAAAGGTTTGTTTTCTTGTAAAATTGATTTGAGCAAAGCCTATGACAGATTGAGTTGGCTGTTCCTTGACAAGATTATTATGGCCATGGGCTTTCCTGATGGGTGGAGAGTCCCAGTGATGAACTGTGTGACTTCTGTAAAAGGCTCAGTTATTGTTAATGGTTCCCCGGGGAGATGCTTTACTCAAAAGAGGGGGATTAGGCAGGGGGATCCCATTTCTCCTTTCTTGTTTATTATTGCCCAAGAAGCCCTTTCCAGAACCCTTAATATTGCCATGTCGAATAACTTGTTTGAAGGGATTCGGCTTGCTAAAAATGCCCCTCCTATTTCCCACTTGGCCTTTGCCGATGACATTATTTTCTATGGTCAAGCCAATGCTACAAATATCCAATATCTTGCAAACATTCTTACCTCTTTTCTTGATGCTTCTGGGCACCTTATCAACCAACAAAAATCTGAAATAGTCTTCAGCAAGAAAATCCCCCCTCAGCTGAAGGATAGCCTTGCAGGGATCCTTAAGGTTCAGCAAGTTAAATTCTTCTCTAAATACCTTGGCCTCCCTATCAAAGTGGGAAGAAGTAAAAAGGAAACTTTCAACTATCTTCTTGACTCCATTAAAAAGAAAGTTCACTGCTGGAATAGACCTGTTTCCCATGCAGCCAGATCTGTGCTAGTTATGAGTGTGCTCCAAGCCATTCCTACCTTTACTATGTCCTTGTTTAAATTACCTACTGGTATCATAGAGAAAATTAACTCTCTTTGTGCTCAGTTCTGGTGGTCGGGATCTGAAAAAAAGAGAGTTATGCATTGGAAAAAATGGAATACAGTGTGTGATGATTTTGATCATGGTGGCCTGGGGTTCAGACAGATTGCAGCCTTCAACAATGCCTTATTAGCCAAACAGGTTTGGCTCATCCTCACAAATGAGCACAGCCTAGTTAGTAAATCTCTCAAAGCTCTTACTTTCCCAATACTTCCATCCTCAAAGCCTCCAAAGGAAAAAAAGATAGCCCAATCTGGACTGCCTTTCTCTCAGCCATTGATACCGTCAAGATGGGAGCTCTGAGGGTAATTGGTAATGGTAAGGATACCCCAATTTGGGAGTTTCCTTGGCTGGCCAAAAACAATCCTTCTTTACCTTTCACAAAAAATCTGGCGGATCCCCTTCTCACTTCGGTTAGCCAGCTCATGAGTCATGATCATTCCTCCTGGAACCTTCAGTTGATTACAGATATGTTCCTCCCTATTGATCAGTCTGATATCCTTAATACAAAGATCTCCCATGACCTCAAAGACTCTTGGACGTGGGTGGGTAGTTCCTCTGGTAAGTATACTGTCAAATCAGGCTATAACAAGCTTCTACATTCCCAGAATAAGGCCTCTTCCTCTGAACCCACTTCTCACTTCTCTGAGTTACTGAAGAAATTAGACTCTGGTCTTATTCCTCCTAGAGCTCGTCTCTACATGTGGAAATTCCTCAGTAATATTTCTCCATGCCTAGTTAATATCTCGAAAAGGCTGGGAGGAAAAGACAATTGTTTCCTCTGTGGTTTGCCTGAGACTGATTCTCATAGTATTTTTAAATGTTGGGCATCAATGGATGTCTGGAAAGATTTTTTGGTGACTGATGATATCCCGAAGGAGAAGGATAATGCCATCCAGGATTGGATTATTTCTAAAACGTTAGTTTGGAAAAAAAAAAGAGTAGCTAAGTTGTGTAACCTGATGTGGGTTATATACGATGCTAGAAATAAAGTTAAGCATAATCAGGAGTTAGCCATTCTGGATTGCATCAATGCAAATCTAGCTTTCGTTGAAGCCTACCAGATGAAGTCCCGAGATAACACTCAGAGCTACCATCAAGATTCTATGTTTAATTCTAATGAGGATTATTTTATTTTCTCCAACTACTGTAATAGGAATTTGGGTTACAAACTGAAATGTAGTGGTACTCTTATCACGAATATGGGTAACTTGGATGTGGCTTTTAGCAGGACAATTTCGAATGATGATCCAGTCTTCATTCTGGGTTGGATACGATTCGGTATGGTCTACAACAAGCAGTGATCAGAAGATTATCGAAGGTGTTGATCCTGATCAACCACCATCAAACTATGAAGATGATGAGGACTATCTTGAGTATAAGATATGAAGCCCCCCATTTGTATCCCGCTTATGAATCTGTTTTGAGAAGCAGTTTAGACTTAAAACTCTGTATGGTTACTGATGTATTAACAAACTTCCCGGCTATTGTAACAAGTAGATGTTGTTATGTTGTTGGTAATTGGAGGCAGTGGGATAGCACCACAGCCCCAATTAAACTAATTCAGTCTGCTAAGTTGGAAATTGAGGTGTTTAGACACCTCCATTTTGATGATAGGGGGGGTGCGGGCTGGTGTAAGCCTCTCCTATGTTTGATTATGTTATATATATGGAGCAAGTTTGATAAAAAAAAAAGTCTTAGCACTGCTATTCACTTAAAAAATAAGCATCTAATATAACAATATTAAATCAAGAGTGTAGGAATTTTCGTCGTGTGTGACAGTTGAGCGTTGGAAGAAGGAGCAATTGACAGGCTGGTGACGTGAAGGGCGGCGGTTTGGCCATGCCTGAATGATTGAAGCACTGACTTTGGGGGAAGTACATGTAAACATACGTGTTTTATTATGATTTTTGTATTGAGGATGATATGAATTATATAGTTGGGTGGTGAATCTAACAACAATGGAATGGAATACTATTAAGTCTTTGTCGTATGAACTATTAGGAGAAAATTATTCTTTTCTAGTAGATAAAGGGGTGAAACAAACCCATGCAAGACAATCTAGTTAATAGTTACAATTCTCCTGTTTCCACCTAGTTTGTCATTAATCACACTATTGAAAGCAAAATCAATCAGGTGTTGTTGAAAGATCTTTGGGTTAGGTGAGCCAGACTAGCGATTATACGGGACGTTCACTCCATACTCGGTGTAGGCATATGCCAGCTGGAAAAGAAAATACATGTCAGCACCTTTTAAGCATTTTAAATATTAGATTGAAGGAAACGCCGGAACAAACAAACAGTTGTCGATTTCCTCAAATAAAAAAAACAAACCACATTTGATTGTCATAAATGATTGTAGTTTTTAAACTATAAGTCCAAAATAAAAAATATTTGCACCATTGTTTATCTAAATTCAAGCTCTTTGAAACAAGACCAATCATGAATATGTTTTGATAAATTTAAAATTTTATGTTAGTTACATGTACATATCAACATATATCAACGACACTTATGATTCACCACATACAGTTTAAAATATACCATATAACATTAATAATACACCACAAAACAATAATGATTCAGTATTTGTTTCAAAGTTTGTTATCTAATCCACCACTTATTAGTTAATGAATCATAATACCAATTTCAATGAATCATAATATCAAATTTAATGAATCATACCATAATTTTAGTGTATCATCAGTAATATATAAAAATAAAACTTTTAAACAATAATACAACACAAAACAATATTTGGTATGTAAGAAAAATACATGAATCACCATATAAGGTTCAAAATACATTACAATACAATAATAATACACTAAAAACAATAATGATTTTTTATCGGTTCCGGAGTTTGATATTTAATTCATCACTTATTAGTTAATGAATCGTAATATCAATTTTAATGAATCATATCTTCATTTTAGTGTATCATCGCAAATATATAAAAATAAAAAAAATTACACAATAATACAACACAAAACAATATTTGGTATGTATGAAAAATACATGATTCATCATATAAGGATTAACAACATACAACAATAATAATACACTACAAAACGATAATGATTTTTTATCGGTTCTGAAATTTGTAATCTAATTCACCACTTATTAGTTAATAAATGATAATATCAATTTTAATGAATCATAATATTAAAATTAATGAATCATATTATCATTTTAGTGTATTATCATACACATATAAAAATTGTTTTTTTTCAAAGTTATCAAAACATATACATAACTGGTCTTGTTTTGAAGAGCTTGAATTTAGATGAACAGTGGTATAATTTTTTTCATTTGGACTTATATATTAAAAGTTACAAGCATTTAAAGTTAATATAATAAAAAGACAGTCCAGTCAGCAAAACAGTCCAGTCAACTGTTGACTGGAACTGCCAAATCAGTGTCTCACTCCTACCTTACACACGGACCCGCTGCACACTCGAATTTGCGTAGGTGAGCACATGTACGTGGCTAAGATAACAAAGGTAATTAAAGAGCTCTTGTCTTGTTAATGGGCGCCGGGAGGTGCTTGATGGTATACGTAAGCCTTTTAGAGACAATCCGTTACTTGTGAAAATTAAGAGTGTAGTGATTTGGGTTTCAGCTGATGTTGTTTCTGTGGAAATAGTGCGTCCCACATTGTGGGTTTGGAAATCAAGGAGCACTCCTTTTGTTATAAAAGGAAGTGTTCCTTCTCCTTTCTCTTCATCCCTTCAACAAACAACTTCTTTTATAGTTAAGTTGTATTGTCTTTTTTCTCTATTTCTAAAGTAATAGCAAAATCAGTTATAGTTCTGGTGTTTTCTTTATAGCTTTATCTAGCAGCTATTGTGGGTAATTTTGTAGTGCTTTATTGTGCTAAGAAATTACAGTCAGGAAATTCTGTCTAAGGAAGTGGTTCTTAAGCGGGACCATTGTGACCCTACCACGACCTGGGAATTTTCCTGTACGGAGATTTTCTAGTACAATAATTTACTCTCTTACCCAGTCGCTTCCGCAACAAGTGGTATCAGAGCCAAGGTTCTGTCTTAGTATGCTCTGTGGTTGCAGCTAGGCTGATCTTCCACATCAGAAAAGCGTTCCTTTGTTCAGTTGATACGTCGTAGCGCTGCTAAATAAAAATTGGAGCAGAATGGAGGACCAAATTAAAGACCCCGGAGACAGCGTCATCAACTTCCTCGTCATCGATTTGGACAAGAAGGGTGATGACTAATGCTAAGTTTTCGGTGGAGACATTTGATGGTACGGGCCATTTCGGCATGTGGCAATGCGAAGTCCAAGACGCTCTCTTTCAGCAAGGTCTTGACATCGCCATTGAAGAGACAAGACCGGAAGACATTCAAGAGAAGGAATGGGAGGCCATGAATCGAGCAGCTTGTGGTACAATTCGCTCCTGCCTGTCGAGAGAACAAAAATATGCGTTCTCTAAAGAAAAATCTGCATGGAAATTGTGGAGGCATTGGAGGAAAAATTCATGAAGAAGAGCAGTCAGAATAAGCTTTTTATGAAGAAAAGGCTATTCCGCTTTTCTTATGTTTCGGGGACCACAATGAATAACCACATCACCAGTTTCAATCAACTAGTAGCTGATTTGGTAAACTTGGATGTGATTCAAGATGAAGACTTGGCCTTAATGTTACTGGGATCTCTTCCTGATGAGTATGAGTTTCTGGAAACAACTCTACTCCATGGGAAGGACGATGTCTCTGAAGGATGTCACTGCAGCACTGTACACCATGAATTGAGAAGAAAAGAAAAGAGGGCTGGTACTGATGAAGCAGCAGAAGCATTAGTGGTGAGAGATCGTTTTCTCCGCTCAGAAAAAGGGGAAGAAAGGATGGTCAAAACCGAAAACCAAGCTCGGCAAAGATGAATGCGCCCTTTGTCGAGAAAAGGGACATTGGAAGAAGGACTGTCCAAAACAGAAGAAAGGCAAGGCTGTTCAAGACGCATGTGTAGCTGAATACGACAGCGAAGGATCAGGACTATCTTTGGTGGCATCGACTTCAAAAATTAACCAGGATGAGTGGATTCTGGATTCAGGAGCAACCTACCATATGTCACCCATTCGAGATTGGTTCTTTGATTACAAAGAACTAAAGGGTGGAACCGTTTTGATGGGAGACAATAGCCCATGCAAAACAATTGGTATAGGCTCAATCAAGTTGAAGAACCATGAAGGATCAACCAGAGTTTTAAGAGAAGTTCGGCATGTTCCAAACTTGACCAAAAATCTCATTTCTCTGGGACAATTGGAGTCGAAAGGATTCTCATGGGCCGCTAAAGATGGGGTTCTAAAGGTCGTTTCCGGAGCACTGACGGTGATAAAAGGCACCAGAAGGAGCAATCTGTATTACTACGAGGGGAGTACAGTAGTAGGAACAGCAGCAGTTGTGTGGCTCCCAAGGAGAACGGTGACTCTCAGTTGTGGCACATGCGACTGGGGCATGCTGGAGAGAAATCCTTACAGATTCTTGCAAAGCAGGGATTGCTGAAAGGTGTGAAGCTTGCAAGTTAAACTTTTGTGAGCATTGCGTTCTCGGGAAGCAAAAGAGATTGAAGTTTGGCACTGCCATCCATAATACGAAGGGTATTTTGGATTATGTCCATTCTGACGTTTGGGGACCCGCCAAGACACCTTCCTTGGGTGGGAACCGCTACTATGTGACCTTCGTGGATGATTTTTCTCGAAGGGTTTGGGTGTATGCCATGAAGACTAAGGATGAAGTGATGGGGATCTTCCTAACATGGAAGAAGACGGTCGAGACGCAAACAGGTCGAAGGATCAAGTATCTCCGGACAGATAATGGGGGAGAGTACAAGAGTGATCCATTCTTGAAGGTTTGCAAAGACGCGGGAATTGTCCGACACTTCACAGTCAGGGAAACACCGCAGCAGAATGGAGTGGCAGAGCGAATGAACCGAACATTGCTGGAGAAGGTTCGGTGCATGTTGTCAAATGCTGGGCTGGGCAGACAATTTTGGGCAGAGGCGGTAACATATTGCAGCCATATTGTGAACCGGTTACCGTCATCGGCTATTGGTGGAAAGACACCGCTTGAGGCATGGTCTGGAAAACCAGCTACTGATTATAGTTCTTTGCGAGTGTTTGGTTCTGTGGCTTACTACCATGTGAAGGAATCAAAATTAGACCCAAGGGCAAAGAAGGCTCTATTTATGGGGATTGCGTCTGGGGTAAAGGGATACCGGTTGTGGTGTCTAGAAGCAAAGAAGACAATCATTAGCAGAGATGTTACCTTTGATGAATCTGCGTTGTGGCAGAAGGTGACAGTAGACTCCATCCAGACAGAGGGAACTCAGAAGCAGGTGGAGAAAGCACCAAAGAAGGTGGAGTTCGAGAAGGAGATATTTGTAAACCCATTGGTTGGAGATGATAGTGACTCTCAAGGAGTAGATGAGTCAAATGAGGAAGCTCCAACAGCAGAATCAGATCCGATTGCAGAAGAAAGACCCAGAAGAGAGATCCGCAAACCTGCTCGTTATGCGGATATGGTGGCTTATGCACTTCCAGTTGTAGATGAAGGGGTACCACCGACTTTCCAAGAAGCAAATCAAAACTCGGAAAGTAAGGAGTGGAAAGGTGCCATGGAAGAAGAAATGAATTCTCTTCACAAGAACAACACGTGGAAGTTGGCACAACTACCAAAGGGCAAGAAGGCAATTGGTTGCAAATGGGTGTTTGCAAAGAAAGAAGGAACTTCAGGTGAAAACAGTGTCCGCTACAAGGCTAGGTTGGTGGCCAAAGGGTACGCACAGAAGGAGGGAATTGATTACCATGAGGTATTTTCTCCAGTAGTGAAACATTCCTCCATCAGAATTCTGTTGGCGTTAGTAGCTGAGCTGAATTTGGAATTAGCCCAACTTGATGTGAAGACCGCGTTCTTACATGGCGATCTGGAGGAAGAGATCTATATGACTCAACCAGAAGGATTTAAGGTTCGTGGTAAAGAAGATTGGGTTTGTAAGTTGAACAAATCATTGTACGGGCTGAAGCAGTCTCCAAGGCAATGGTACAA
The DNA here is from genome assembly GCA_023374045.1 of Limonium bicolor. Taxonomy (NCBI): domain Eukaryota; kingdom Viridiplantae; phylum Streptophyta; class Magnoliopsida; order Caryophyllales; family Plumbaginaceae; genus Limonium; species Limonium bicolor. Next base: position 9,541 of record JAIOTZ010000316.1, read on the forward strand.
ACGATTTGATTTGTTTATGAGAGGGCAAAGGTACACGAGAAGCAAATATGATCACTGTGTGTATTTGCGCAAGCTACATGATGGGTCTTACATCTACCTACTCTTGTACGTTGATGACATGCTAATAGCTTCAAAGAATCAGTCAGAGATTGATAGATTGAAGGCTCAGTTAGCTCAAGAGTTTGAGATGAAAGACTTGGGAGAAGCCAAGAAGATTCTCGGGATGGAGATTAGCAGAGACAGAAGGAATGGCAAGCTTTGTTTGTCCCAGAAGCAATATCTGAAGAAGGTGCTACAACGTTTTGGTATTAACGACAATACAAAACCTGTGAGTACCCCGCTTGCTCCTCATTTGAAGCTTAGTGCCCAATTATCTCCAAAGACTAAAGAAGATAGAGACTATATGGCTAGAGTCCCATATGCAGAAGCAGTTGGTAGCTTAATGTATGCCATGGTGTGTACAAGGCCCGACATTTCACAAGCAGTTGGAGTTGTGAGCAGATATATGCATGATCCTGGCAGAGATCATTGGCAAGCTGTGAAATGGATTTTACGATATATTCAAGGTACTGTGGATATTGGTCTGCTATTTGAGAAGGATGTTACAGGTGGTCCAAATGTGGTTGGATATTGTGATTCCGACTATGCTGGTGATATGGATAAGCGACGATCAACTACTGGTTACTTGTTTACTTTAGCCAAGGCACCAGTAAGTTGGAAATCTACCTTGCAGTCTACAGTTGCTTTGTCTACGACTGAGGCGGAGTACATGGCTCTGACAGAGGCTGTGAAGGAAGGTATTTGGCTTCATGGGTTGCTTAAAGACTTGGGAGTTGGTCAGAGGCACATCACGGTGCACTGTGACAGTCAAAGTGCTATTCATTTAGCAAAGAATCAAGTCTATCATGCAAGGACGAAGCATATTGATGTTCGCTATCACTTTGTGCGGGAGATACTCGAAGAAGGGGATATTCTTGTTCAGAAAATCCGGACGACTGAGAATACTGCAGACATGATGACCAAGGTGGTGACCGCAGTCAAGTTCAAACATTGCTTGGACTTGACCAACATCCTGCCAGTAGCGGACCTAGAACTTTTGTTTAGGGGGGCAAAAAATTTTTTTGACACTATTGTTCTTTAAAACATTATGTTAGTTTGTATTTTTCAAAAATTTTATAAGAGCATTTTACAAATTTTCAAAAGTTTCGGGGGGGCACGGGCCCCCCCGGCCCCCCTCTAGATCCGCCCCTGCATCCTGGACGGTGAAGATGGCGCCTGAAGGCGCATTTGAGATCACTTCCTTTTTTATTTTTATTTTTTGGGAGTGAGTTTCGTTTTTTGAGTGGGATAAACTAAGGTGGAGAATTGTGGAAATAGTCCATCCCACATCGTGGGTTTGGAAATCAAGGAGCACTCCTTTTGTTATAAAAGGAAGTGTTCCTTCTCCTGTCTCTTCATCCCTTCAACAAACAACTTCTTTTATAGTTAAGTTGTATTGTCTTCTCTCTCTATTTCTGAAGTAATAACAAAATCAGTTATAGTTCCGGTGTTTTCTTTATAGCTTTATCTAGCAGCTACCTAGGTAGTGTACCTATCATTTTGCGGGATAGTGAATTGAGTGGGGGTTGTCGATCTCAGGGACCTCGTTCAATTAATTGACAATTTATTTACTAACTGAGAAACTAAACTAAGAAAACAGGAAACGTCACTTTTTTCAAGTTTACATAATTTATGAAAAGAATAACTAACAAACTAACATAAAATAACTGACTAAAAAACAGTAAAATAAACTAAATAAATAGATAAAGGGTAAAACTGTAAAATAAAAGGTTTTGTAGTGCTTTATTGTGCTAAGAAATTACAGTCAGGAAATTCTGTCTAAGGAAGTGGTTCTTAAATGGGACCATTGTGACCCTACCACGACCTGAGAATTTTCCTGTACGGAGTGATTTTCTAGTACAATAATTTACTCTCTTACCCAGTCGATTCCGCAACAGTTTCTTTTCTCCTAATCAACCCGATCATTATGTCAAAAAGAAAATACAACGAAAAATGAGATCGATATTCTATATAATTAGACTGTAGATCATATGACTTAACGCGTGAATGGGTAAGCTAAGAGCATGCGTGCACATGCTTTGTCTCATGTGGCGAGTAATGTTCATACTACATGTTAACAATAACAGCATTTCTATATATAACATTTTCAGTGCCCATATGCCGGGCAGGTAGTGTGACGGAACTAAGATCTCCGTTTCCGACGGATATAATCTTAACCGTCCACTAATCCTTTTTTTTTCTTTTATGTGATAAAAGGTATACGATGTCAATGAAATAATATTTTAATTAAAAGACAAGTATACATAACCGCACCCTACTAACTAAATCATTATTGTTTTTCTTCAACATTCTAAATTATAGTAACAATGATAATTTTTTATTTTAAATAGATCTAGTAAAATAATTTGACTAAAAAATAATGTATAGATGTCTATAAATAATTGTGCTATATTTTTTCCTATGTCTTATTTTGATTTATTATATTTTACTAATACCTTTGTTTATGTTTTTATAATATTTTATTTAATATGACTAACTTTATAATTATAAAATAACTCATAAACTACACAAACCTCATATGACCGTATATAATATATACATATGACTATAACAATAATACTTTCTTATTTCTATATATAAAAATGTGTATATATCAATTCAACTAAGCATGAATTAAATTATAAATTAGAAAATGTTTAATTGTAGTTTGACCCAAAACCTCAAATCCTCGATTAAACTTTCAATAACTTTTCACTTCTACACGGTATATTTGGGGTTTATGGTGTCTTTTTATCATTCATTTTTTACGACTTATAACATTGTATTTATCGACCCTAAACCTTTAATTTCAAATTCTAAAATAAGCCTTCGATGATTTAGCAATCCTATGGTATAATTTGGGGTTAGGGTATCTTTCTTATTCATTTTGTAGCCTTATAAAGTTTCACTAATCTCAATGACTTTTTAACAATCCTAAACTCATGACTTCAAACCTTAAAATAAATCTTTGACAATTTAGCATTTCTAGGGTATGTCTGGGGTTTAGGGTATCTTTTTGTAGTTTGTAGGGCACAACCTTATAACATTACAATTTCTTGGCAGTTTTAGAGTTTAAAGTCAAGGTTTCCACGATTTCAGACAAACGTGTCCACCTGATAGTATAAAAAGTTTCCACTTTGTTTTATATACGTTTCCACAATTATATATAAACGTCTCCAGGTCATAAAAACGTTTCCACAATTTTATATAAACATTTCGATGATTTTATATTAACATTTCCTAAATTTTATATAAACATTTTGACAATTTTATATTTACGTTTCCATATAAACCTTTCCACGACATGATTACATATAAACATTTTTCATAATTATATGAATGTTTCCACACCACAATTATATAATGTTTCCACGATGGTATACAGGCTTCCACGATTTCAGACAAATGTATCCACCTAATAGTATAAAACGTTTCCTCTTTGTTTTATTTACGTTTCCACAATTATATATAAACGTCTCCAGGTCATAAAAACGTTTCCACAATTTTATATAAACGTTTCGATGATTTTATATTAACGTTTCCACAATTTTGTATAAATGTTTTGACGATTTTATATTAACATTTCCATATAAACCTTTCCACGACATGATTACATATAAACATTTTTTATAATTATATATGAATGTTTCTACGCCACAATTATATAATATTTTCATGATGGTATATAGGTTTCCACGATTTCAGACAAACATGTCAACCTTATAGTATAAAACGTTTCCACTTTGTTTTATATACTTTCCACATTTTATAGAAACCTGAACAATTCCATGATAATATATAATGCTACCACACCACGATTCCAACGTTTCCATGCCACAATTAAGAATAATATTTATTCCGCTATGCATGAAGTTTCCCCACACGTTTTATGTTTCTTTTTCACTTTCGTTTTATATAACGTTTTCACCTTTTTATATTATGTTTTCCAACGTTTTTATATTATAGATGATAACTTATATAACCCGTACGTTCAATATTTTTTAAAAGTATTATACATTTATAAAAATAAACATTAGATTAATGTTTTTTATATTACCAACTTTTTATTAAAAAAGAAATTATTCAATTGATTAAGGCATGTGATATTTAATTGATATTTACTCTATATATATTAAAAAACTATTTTTCTTTAAAAAATATGAATATTAACTTAGTGTTTTCCATTAATTCAACTTTTTTTTATTTTATTCAACCTGATTAAATTATGTAATGTATTTGAATTGATATATGTTAATCGGTAAATATTATCACAATAAATAATTAATAATATGTGTATATGAATATATTCATATAAACTTTTTTATAAAAAGTAGTGAATAATTTTATAAAATAACTATATATTTAGATAAATATTACGTAGAGGACAAAATAATATTATGGTATTTAAAAATAAAAAAACAGAAATAGGCTGCAGTTTTGTCAGATTTGACATCCGCAGCATATGAATATAGATCCGCTACCGTTCTATAACTTTATTTTTCAACTCATCTTCACTGTACCGATATTTTTTTTAAATAAAATAATGTTCCGAGAGGGACGGAAGATATGTTTCCGTCATGTAATCCTCGCCCATATGCGGGCAGGGTAGTGTGACGAACTAAGATCTCCGTCTCTGACGGATGTAATCTTAACTGGGTTGCTATTCGCAGTACAAAATTACTAATCACCGCAGTACAAAATTTTTTTAATTCATATTGACGTTGTACACATGTAGTGACATCGTGTCATAAATTTTGTTTTTCAAAAAATTATTTCATCACCGTGAACTGTAAAAAACGTTCCCATTGTATTAGAAGACGTTAAACCCATTTTATTGCGTTCGAATGTTTAATTGGGACTTGACATTGGAAACGACGTTTTACATTACGTATACAGAGACATTGTTACAGTTTCAGAAATTTCGTACTGAAAGCGTAGTTGAATATCCCATGTTCGGGTAAAAACACTCTCAATGTAGTAAAACCGTTAAACCCGTTTTTGTTGCGTTTGGACGTTTTAATTGTTTTTTTATGTTACGATATTGATGTTTTCCTGTATTTACTACGAAACGACTATAATATGTTTGAAAACGAGTCAAAACGAGCGTTTTTTTGCAAAAACGCTCCAAAACACGCACGTTATATATAAACGGGACGTCCCGTACCTTCATTCTCACCTCTTTCTCACCCCGCACTATCTCTCCTCCATACTACCTCGCCAGAATTCTCTCTTCCTGATCACCGGAGCCGCCGCCGGACCACCGCCGGAAAATTTTTCCGATGAGTTTTTCAAATTTTTTTTTTGCAAATTATAGATCTTGATGTGGTGATTTCGAATATGTTGTTAGAATTTAGAAAAACAGATTCAATTAGCCTAGATCTACAAAAAAAATCTGAAAAAACACTTTGAAACTCCATTAATGGAGTCGCCTCACCCATTGGGGCGACTTGACCTCGCTCGCCTTTCCTGCTGGGGCGACTGGGCTTGTCTCGCCTCATGGATGGACACGAGTTAGTGAAGCTCGCCTTTGCTGCAAAGATGAGCCGCCTCGCCTCGCTCGCCTCTCTTGTAGACACGAGCGGACGTCGCCTTGGATGAAGCCGGGACATCACCTATCTCGCCCCGGAAGATGACACGCGAAGAGGAGACTAACCATTGCGGCGGAGGCGAGTTCTTCAGTCTCGCCTTGGATGTAGAGGCGCCCACTCCCAACTCGCCCCAGCTGAAAACACGACCTAGCGCATAACCAAGGCGGCGGAGGCGACCTGTCCACTCGCCCCGTCTGTTGGGGCGAGCTAATTGTCTTTTTTTTAAAAAAAATTAATTTTTTTATTTTATTAAACTAATTATAAATCATGACATATTAATTTAACAAGTACATAAAACAACTCAAATATATGAGATGACAATTAAAGTCAAAGTTACAATTGTAGAATAATTATAAATCATAAATGATGTAGTCATTAGTAGTTCTAATATTTTAACTATTTTTTCTTTGTATTATGGCAGGAAATTGGAGCTTGAGAACCCCTTGAAACCGCCAAGAAAAACAGGGAAACAGTGTTGAAAAGTCCCATCTTTGTAAAGGTAAAAAACTCTAAACTAATCCTTGAAGTAAAGAGTTGGTTAACTACTTATGTTAGGGTTAAATGTTATTTTAATGGTGTTTTGGTGTTGTAACAATTAAGGCTGAATGGCTACTGTTTTATTTAGTGTATTTTAAGTTTTATAAGTGTTTACAACAAAATTAAAGCATTAGAATGAGTTAAAGGGCTTTTAGGTGCAAAATGATAAGTACAAAGGGGCTAAAATGCAATTTTTGAAACTAAAGGGTTAGTTTTGTATAGGGCTGAATTGTTTCTGTATGAAATTGTTTTAATGATATATTTATGTTTATGAACTTATATCATAATTTTGAGTAAGTTAAATAAGGTTTAAGAACTTAAATGACAAGTTTATGAAATTTTCGGTTAAAGAGTATTGTTTTGGTGTTGTACAATTAAAGCCGAATGCCTACTGTTTTATGAACTGCATTTTAAGTTTATAATGTGTTTACAGCCAAGTTAAAGCATTAATATGCGTTAAAGGGCTTATAGGTACAAAAGCATGCAATTTTTAAAATGAAGTTTAAGTGACTAAGTAACAAGTGTAGTAAATCAAATGTCAAGGATTACAATGACAAAGTTAATTATGCAATTTTTTGATTTAGATATAATTTAAGGTCCAAAATCTTATGTAATTTAGAGATAATTTGACCTAATATGTTATATTATAAGGTTTTGGCTAAGTTAGATAAGAGTTAAGGATTACAATGATGAATTTGGAAAGTTTTGGGGCTATACTATAATTGTTCTGTTCATTTATTATTAATTACTTGTGTAATTAATCTTAACTGGGTTGCTTCAACTTGTGCAGTGATGGATAAGCTAAAGAATGTTCTGATGAACTCTACAAAAAAAAAGAAAAGGACAGGAATGTGTAGCAGCCAATGCTGCTTCGTTCCGTCGTGAGCGGCTGCCGTAGTTGATCCTCCACGGCACTCATCTTTCCATCCACAACAGGGTCATGCTGAGCCTGCACGACACTCATCTTTCCAGCCACAGCAGGTCATGCTGAGCCGCCTCGTCACTCGTCATATCACCCACAGCAGCAGCCCATCATGGACCCATCCACGCAGTCATTCCATGATTCCGACCCATCGCACACATACCTAGGAGAAGGATGCCTGAACCTTCATCCTCTGCAGGTGATTGGTCATCTGCTGATCTGGCCCAGCTCCATAGCTCCAGTTACATATAGAGGTAGAGTAGCCACCACGAGGGGCATGTGGAGGCACAGACTTATGCTGGTGGTAGCTATCATGCTGGTGTAGCTATCATGACCACCGTGTGGAGCATGCAGAGGCACATACTTCTGCTGGGTTGTAGCTATCATGACCCCCGGACCCCTCCGGATGCTGCAGCACCCGTTGACATGGACATAGATGGGGAGGAGGAGAGGAGAGGCTGAGGAGACATCTGAGGATGAGGGCCTAGACGAGGATGACCCTGATCAGGAGAGCGCGACTGATGAGGAAGTTGCTATCGCTATGGAGCCCGTTATTCCCCCTTTCTTTTCTGGAGGCTTACTGAAGTGCCAGTACCGGTGGTCCACTGCTGACTAGTGTCACACCAGCTTTGGTGGGCATGTCGCCATTGACCTTTGGTCATGACTAGGTATATACTATCTTATCTTTCAGTTTGGCATGTAGATTTAACTATTTATTCATACGTGTGTAAATTTGTGTTAATTGTCTAGGACCGGGTGTTTTGGGATTTAAACCCCGAAAACCTATAATCACGAACTGGCCGTTTAGCGGGGTTACTTGCAAAAGGGCAAGAATATGATTAAGTACCCAGCATTGGAGCATCTGCTAGATGTAACATGGGGCTTCAACAACATGTCTTTGATCTCAGCCTTTGTAGAGAGGTGGCAGCCGGACACCAATTCTTTCCACATGCCTTTTGGAGAGATGACGATCACACTTCGATGTGTGGCAGATACTGAGGATCCCAATCGTTGGTCATCCGATTCTGGGGAGTCCGACAAACAGTGAGCTTAAGGAGGTGATGGCTAAGTTGTTAGATTTTGAGGAGGGTGTTGACCAGATGATGAAATTCATGTGGCATACTGGTGCAGTTCAGATATGTCCATTATAGAGTGATGTTCGACCGGCCAGAGGGTACCTATGAAGCAGGCGTGCGGTTGGCTCTACTATGCTCTCGCTACTACCATCTTTGCTAACAAGGGCCATTCACGCATAAGTCCTCTACCGTTCTGGTTAGTTACTCCCATAGGTAAAAATACGAAGCTAAAGAGGTTCGCATGGGGAGCAGGTACTCTTGCGTGGTTGTATTGCCAACTAGGGATAGCATCTCGTGCTGACTGTAATAGCATTGCTGGCTCTTTGACCCTTCTCGAGGTAAGTGTTTTAATGTACAACAATGTGTAATAAATTTTCATGAATTCACATTAATAATTGGCATAATTTCTTTTTAAAATTTATGTAGTGCTGGATATATGCGTACTTCCCCTTTAATACCCCGGATCTAAAAATGGAGATTAAATTACTCTAATATGATTATCAAAGGCCTAATGGTGCCTAAAGAGTATTGGTAAGGGGAAATAAAACCAAAAGGAAAGAGAAAATGCGTAAAACGCGAAAAACGTTAAAACGCGCATTAAATGAATAAAGGAGATACATGATCTCGTTAGGGTCCGAGATGGATTCCTAAGGCTTAGTTAGGCCTAATTAGTATACGGGAGTGATTCCCGAAGAAAACGGATCCAAATAATGGATTAAAAATACTAACGGAGTTTAAAAGCACGTTTTTCGAGAAAACCCGAAAACGTGACTTTAAGTGGTCAAACAGACCCATAAAAATTATAGTTGATTAAATAACTATAAACAAATATTAATGGAAGCTTAATAACCATTAAAAAAAAGAAACGAGAAAAATCCAAAAACGGGCCCGGTGAGTGAATAGTGCCGAACCGGGTAAAATAACGAGCGTTTTCTGTCAGAAACCGAAAAACGCTCCAGCATATATGTATATAGTGGGCCGATTTTTATTAACTTAATCAGCCTCCCTCTCTTGTTAGCTAGTTAGTAAAGAAAGGAAGAAAAGAAAAAGGAAAAAGAAAAGAAAAGTAGAAAAGTGCTTTTAACACTCTCTCTCTTCTATTCTAACTCCCACACGTTTTTCTTTCTCTGCTCACTAGAGTCCTCTTCTTCCTCCTTGCTAGCTCCGATGGCGATTTCCCATGCCCACACAGCACCTCTCTTCTTTCTTCTAGTGAACACTCAAATCAACTCCAAACTCCACAAAATTACTACCGTTGGATTCCCCTCTGCACAAGGAACAAGTTCCACCCTTCAAAAGCTGAAAAACTCCACCCTCATCACCATGGCTAAATGCCATTTTGAAGCGTGAATAAGAGTATTTGGATCTCCATCTCCTACTTATTACTCCAAGGTAAAAATAAGCTTAAGAGCTCATCATTCTAGCCTCTCTTATATTTCTTTGGAAATTTCCAACGTGAGCATCCCCTTTCTTCCATGTCCAGCCGATTGTTGATCTTCATTAAGGGATGGAATTTCTAGCTTTGTTGCCCAAGAGCTCCATCTAAAAGTGCAAGGTAATGCCTCCTTAAAAACCTTAAGAACCCTCCTTAAAATTCTAGCTAGGGTTTGATATCAAGAGTGGTAATTGACTTGATGGTGGTTGTGTGTCGTTTGGGCATGGCGGTAGCTTGCCTCATTTGGTAGACCAAGAAGAAAAAGAAAGAACAAGAGGGGAAGGAAGGAAGAGAAACCGAAACTAGCAAGGTAATTGAGCTTACCTTGTGTTGAATTGTTGTCTCGGGGAAATAGATTTTTAATGTGGACTGAATGTCAATGTGTTAGTGTAGTCATGAAACTACAAGGTTGAACAAGTAATGAGATTGTTTAACGATGTTTAAGTGTGGGTAATAAGCCTTGAGGCTAACTGTTATATATGTGTGAGCAAGGGGGAATTTAATGTGTTAATGTGGTAAGTGTTTGAAGTTGATAATGCCTAAATCAAACAGGGGTGAAGAACTTATTTATGAGCTGTTTTGTTGTGGTGAAATTGCTTAGGAAAGTAGGTAAGCTCTGTCGAATTTGATTTAGGAATTTGGAGGCTTTGGGTGTTTGTGAGAGAAAAGAAACAAGGTGTGTTTGGATTCACCATGAGTAGTTATTTGCCTAGGAATGTATGGGCTTGAGTGTATTGATGCGTGGAGTTGGAATGGAAGGAAAGAAAGGATTGGAAAACTACTACAGAAACAAAGAAGCTAGAAGTGCTGTTGTGCATCAGTGTAACAGAGAGGGTGGAAATGGTGTAGTTGTGCATGAATTAAGTGATAAGTTTTGTCCATGATTTAAGGAGGTTTTGGGCATGATTAAGGTGTTAAAATATGTTGAATTACATGAAGGAAGATTGAGGAAGAAGTGGGTATAAGTTTAGAGTGGTAACATAATCAGAAACAAGAAGAAATTACATTACTGCAACTGGTCCGGGTTTGTAAACCAGGATAGAAACCCGGACCAGGCCTAAAACATGGCAGAACGTTGTAGCAGAGGAGTGGTCCGGGTTTACAAACCAGGACACAAACCCGTACCACCCCCAAAATGCACCCGAGAGGTTTCTGAATTAAGGGTCCGGGTTTGTAAACTAGCATGTATACCCGGACCACATCAAAAACACACCGAGAGTTATAACAGGGGTTGGTCCGGGTTTGTATACCAGGACACAAACCCGGACCACATGTAAAATGCACCCGAGACTTTAAACCGTGTCTGGTCCGGGTTTGTAACCCCGGACACAAACCCGGACCAGTGTAAAAATGTACCAGAGAGTGTTTTTAAGTGCCCTAATGATGGGGAAATGAATGGAAATGGTTTTAGATGTTTAGGCCTTGTTTGGTGACTAATAAAGGTCCTAAGAAGTGTAAATAAGTTTGAGAAGTGAGTGAGAAAGTTGTGAGTTAAGAACACATGAACTGAACTAGGAATAACGGGGTTAAGTACGGGAGTATTAGTTTTACTTACCGTAACGCGTTAATGTTAATATAAGCATTTGAATGTTATCAGAGGATCGTGTGTGAACCGAGCATGGTGAGATGACACGGTAAAAGTAAAAACCCCGGTGAAAGGTATGATTTTCTCATACTCCGCGTGCTAACCGAGTTACGTTGATTTGTGTGTTTGTGTGCCGGCTTAATCAAGATTAAAGCATGAAAATAATCCATTGTTTGATTACGTATGCCTTGTTGTATGTTGAATGAGCTAACATACTTGTATGCCGGTGTGGTCTAACATAGTGTATGGACCGACTCATAGTGAGTAACGTTTGGCTAGAGACCCATAGATCGGTCGATGCTTATGATAACGAAAACGTGCGAACACACAAACTATCCGTTAAAGTATAACGATAACGCAAACATATGAACTCCCTAGAATGTGAGGAGAAGTACGGGTTGAGTAAATACCCGATAACGGTTAGAAAACCATATTGAAACAATCCACGAAACAAATGAGAGTGGAAAGATAAGTGAACCTCCTTCAAGAGGATTTAAGATAGTTCGAAGATGTGAACTAGTAAAGAAGGTAAAAGAGACCTAAGGGATTAGTAGCTCCCTTGAGACATGGTCGACCTCCTACATGAGGATTTTACCTGATATAAGCAAATAACCGAAAGTATGAGTAAAGGAAATGTATGGGTAACCCTTAAAACCTAAGATTAACCAAACTTAAGTAATGTTCCCAAGGTCATTAGAAACATCGAGAGTGATGCTTCTAGACTAATATACATAATATTATTATAACTCCGAGAGAGGAGTGTATGGGAATGTAAGTAGTCCGAGAGTAGTCAGACCTAAGTAAAAGAGATAGGAACTAAGAGAGAGTTCGTAAGCTAGTTGAACCTTCCCACCATGCTAGACCCAGAGTAGGGTCGAAACCGGGGAAGTAAGACTATGCTTGAGAGCCATGAGTTTTGGCCTAAGTATGTATTAAGAGTAACAAGCGTGACGTAGGAGACTTGTAGTGTCTCGAGAATCTATAAGAGCTTGAGTATAATTAACCCAAGAGTGTGGGTGAGATAATGAGTATAATTAACCCAAGAATGTGGGTGAGATAATGAGTATAAGTAACCCGAGAGAATGGGTGAGTATAGAATGAGTAGCCCAAGAGAATGGGTGTGTATATGAATAAGTAACCCGAGAGAATGGGTGAGTATAAAACGAGTAGCCCAAGAGAATGGGTGTGTATATGAATAAGTAACCTGAGAGAGCGGGTGAGATATTGAATGAGTAAACAAGGCATAGTGAGGTATAACCCTCAAGGCCTAAGAGTAAACTGATACAACTAACAACCATGTTATGTTAGTTAGGAATTGTGTTCCGTGATTGGATGTAGATTCCTTGAGTAATACACATATATATTGTATTGCTACGATGCATGTTGTTTGACTAAAATGAACTCCATGTATATCCGACAAAAGTAGTCGGCGTACCCCGGTTAGCGCTCGGGGTATGCGAATTTCATATGCAGCGTTAAGCTGAGCCCCTAGGGGCAACGTTTTTATTTTTCAGGTACACCGAAGACAATACCGTTCGAGAGTAGGACGGGGTCGGTGGTTAGCATGGGTCGTTAGTCTTTAATTACTTATGCATTGAATGAGGTGTAAGACCGAATATGTTATCGGCATCCGTATATTGTAGACTCGGTATAGTAAAGAAATGAGTTGAGTATTGTATTTGTATTATTTACTTAGTTGTTCCAGTTCATCAGACCGTTACAGTATGTAAGAAAGGCCTGGTTAGCCATATGGGTGGCTAACGGCGTTGTTTCACCCCTCGTTGTAATTAGAGTTCCGCTGCGTGAGTAAGAGCATTTAGTGACGGTTTAAGAGGTAATGACGAGCCTAACGGTTGGGGTGTTACATCCCCACTCTTAGACCAGTAGTTAGTGCTGACTGGCGTGATGGGGATGATAGACCGTGGGCTATGAGATGGGTCAGATCCACCTCCCAGCAGAAAAATCAAAATTCACTGGAGAACTACCGCAAGCATATAGATGCTCTGACAACAAGAAATGTAAGGGGTACAACAATTTTAATTTGTATTATTTACATTATTGTTTATTATTGATGCTTACGTTTCCCTGTGATCCAATGTAGATTGATTGGTTGCCCTACGGTCGCGAGAAGGTGAATGAGAACAGGGGCCGCTCTTGGTACAGGGGTACCTTGCAGTACATGACCGTGAATGAGCCATATATGCCAGAGCGTTGTCTTCGCCAATTCGGGTATGTTCAGTGTATCCCACCTCCCCCTATTAGACCGAACAATAAATCCGAAAAAAGAGGGAGAAAAGGAAAGCCCTATAGATGTGTGTACCCCACCATGTATAGTGTGTGGGACACCACACGTGAGTGTGGACCTACTCCGAGGTTCACTAAGACACGGGAGGCCGTACATGCATGTGACAGAGATTATCTGGATTGGTACGTCAAACACACCATCCGAAGATCATGAATCCTGACATATACGAAAACACCTTCGTTCATCGGCCGGATCCCGCCTTAGTAAGTTGATCTCTTCCTTTGTATAATTTCAGTTGATTATAGCATTTTATGAATGGAGGGGCATAGTTTAGGATTTTATGTTTTTGTTGTTTTAAGATACAGTATGAATGTAGTTATTTTCTAGTGGACTTGGTGATTGTTACTGTATTGATGAAATTGCTGGTCATCACCTTCTGGTTCATTTTGTGGAGGTTCTTAGAACCGGGGAAGCGAAGAAAAACAGGGGAGACTATGCCAAAAAATTTTCTAGAAATGCACCGTTTCTTTTGCTCTTCATTGCTCCTAAATGTTAATTCTCTGTCCAATGCCTCGCACTTGAAGATACTGTGCTACAGCCACCTGTAAAGCATTGACTTCATCTTCATGAGCTTGGAAGTTAGGCTCACCTGATCGTGAACGTAAAATATTGAAACAAAGTATGAGAGAAATGTAGATGCATCTAACCCTTTCATATCAACCGTACCAGCAGTCTTCGTAGGTGCCCGACCATAAATTCGAAATCAAGTTAGATACATAATTCTGGAAATAACTACGTCAGAAGTCAAACAACACTTGATTGACTACTGACTAGATTCTTCAAACCTATACAAACACTGTATCGATGAAAACTGATGCAAAAGCTTCATATGGAGACATACAAGTGCATCATAAAGAAACAGATACAATTATTAACCTTACCGGGCTTCAACTTCAAGCAATTCAGACACATCATACTCAGCATGCCCTGAGTTCAGTCACATGTGAAGGATGAAATATAGGAATCGACAACTCTACTAAGCGGTTAGAACGTAATGTTTATGTCACAATAACTGAAATATATCAAAATGTAAAAACTCCACGTCCAAACAAAGCTACTGCATTCTAGTATGCCAACCCATAATATTCCTTATAGGACTATACAAGGTCCGAAATGACATTTCAATTTTATGGGGAATACAAGTATGTACCTTCTTACATGGCTATTTAGCTTCAGTACTACATGTAAAGACACAGTCAATATTAGACATGATCACACACAACCACCACGTAAGACTATACAAGGTACGAAATGACATTTCACTTTTATGGGGAATACAAGTATGTACCTTCTTACATGGCTATTTAGCTTCAGCACTACATGTAAAGACACAGTCAATATTAGACATGAACACACACAACCACCATGTAAGACTATACAAGGTACGAAATGACATTTCACAAAATTTATGGGGAATACATGTAAGGACACACTCACTATTAGCTTCAGCATCAACTTTAAGGACAGAGTCACTATCAGACACAAGCACAATAGTTTAAGCAAAAATCTGGAGCTTGTGCTTTCTCTATAAAAGGAGTAGAGTTGCTACTGATTCTTTACAATTCATATTTCCACACCACCAACTCCTTCAAATTCATAACCCATTCACATTATCATGAGTCACTCATCAGATTCCGAAAACACTTCTAATATCATATGGGAGCATGAATTCCTTTCTGATAGAAGAGAGTGATGTTTCAATGGTGGAGAATGAATCACTCCACAACCAGTCAAATTATGAAAACATTTCTAATATCATATCCCTT
The DNA here is from genome assembly GCA_023374045.1 of Limonium bicolor. Taxonomy (NCBI): domain Eukaryota; kingdom Viridiplantae; phylum Streptophyta; class Magnoliopsida; order Caryophyllales; family Plumbaginaceae; genus Limonium; species Limonium bicolor. The sequence goes on from JAIOTZ010000316.1 coordinate 24,854, forward strand.
TCTGATACAAAAGATAGTGATGTTTCAATGGTGGAGAATGAATCACTCCACAACCAGGAAATCCACAACCAAGAAGAATCTACTGGAAGTAATGACTGGGTGGGGGTATATGTAGGGATGGCAATGGGTCGGGTGGACCATCACCTGCACCCGTCACCTGACTTCACCCACTCCACCCGTACCCGACCCATCACCCGTTATGTATCACCCATCACCCGTTTCACCCGTCACCCACGGGTGAAACGGGTGAACCCGTTTACCCGTTTACCTGTTTGTTTTTCTTTTTCCTTGTTCACCAGTTAGGTTGGCAAATTACTGTGAGTGGAGAGAAAATAGAGACGCAGAGCATGTATGTTCTATGTTTGCCGGTTAGGGTTGTGAAATTTACTTAAGAGAAAAGAATGAAATATTGCACATAGCATGTACGTTTCATGTTCGTCAATTATGGTTGCAAAATTACCATGAGTGAAGAGAGAAAATAGAGACGCGGAGCATGTATGCTCTATGTTCGCCTGTTAGGATTGCGAAATTACCTTCAGTGAAGAGTGAAAAACTTCACAGAGCATGTAAGTTATTTGTTTTTCAGTTAGGGTTTCAAAATTACCGAGAGTGAAGAAAGAAAATAGGGGTACATAGCATCTTTAATTTGTTCCATGTTTGCTAGTTAGGGTTGCAATTACCTTCAGTGAAGAGAATTAAAAACCGCACAGAGCAAGTATGTTAGGGCTGTAAAATTACCGAGAGTGGTGAGAATAAAGAGTGGCGTAGTCACCCAGAGCATGAATGTTCCTTGTTCACTAGTTAGGGTTACAAAAATCGTGAGTGAAGTAAATGAATAATAACGATTTAACATAATATATATATATATATCATCTATGCGGGTGAGCGGGTCGGGTGATGGGTGAAAAATGTTCACCCGTCACCCAACCCGCACCCGCACTCGTTTCACCCGTCACCCGTTTTTCACCCGTTTTATACGGGGTTTTCACCCACTTTAGCGGGTCGGGTGACCGGGTGAAATGGGTACCCGCGGACCCATTGCCATCCCTAGGTATATGATAGTTCAATCTTGTGGGAAGCAGAATCACTCCTAGATTCATATGAAGACAACAATGATTTTTCAATGGAGTCAGTCTCCAATTCATATGAAGGCGAGAGTGATGAGTCAGTTGGTAGTAATGATGATTGATAATATCAATTATGTTGTAACTCGTTGCAACTTAGTTTTTCTGTAACTTTATTGCTGTAACTTGGTTTTTCTTTAACTTTGTTGTTGTAACTTAGTTTTTCTTTAACTTTGTTGTTGTAACTTAGTTTTTCTTTAACCTAGTTGTTGTAACTTTGTTTTTTTTAACTTAGTTGTTCTAATTTTGTTGTTTTGCTCATTGTGACTGAAATTTGGTCATCCAATTCTCATCTGTTTCAAAAAAAAAAATGTCTCCCCACAACATTCCAACTTATTCAACTAAGTTTGGTGGAAAAAAAAATTGTACTGTAAATAGTAAAGTATTTTGCTATTCGCAGTACAAATTAATTTTAAGTCAAATTAATAATATAAACACATAAAAATGTAATCCAACACTTTTTTTTACAAAAAAAAGGTTCCTGTATTGATTACATCAAAAAAGTAACTAGTTAAATTCGCTACTAGTCAACTACAAACTACTTCGGTAAATTTACTTTCAGATATCATTTTTGGAAAAAAAAAAAACACAGCTGTAGACACCAAAAATTCTCACCCATCTTATTTTGGAACAAAACACAAAAATAAACATACTTCTAGAAACAAGGCGGTCGTCCCCGTTTTCGACCAAAGGAATTTCTTTTTACCGACATTCAAACCTCACATTCCTATGGAAAAGGAGCACGAGCTTTTTATTGAAATCTGTCTTTAACTGACTTCATTTCGTATACATATTTTGTTGCTTTTCAAAACATTTCACGGTTTTTGATTTTACCATGTATTATTTTACGTGTTCGATCGATTTATACTTTATTATTATTTGTTATTTTCTTTTTGGATTCGTCGTGTATTTAGAAGAGTTATCAAGTCGAATTTAGAGCTCTCGTATTATGTCTCCCATAAACATACTGAATTTCGACCTAGCTCAACTGGTTAGAGTACTTGTATATAACCCATGGGTCTCGGGTTCGATTCTTGGCATGAGCGAGAGCATTTTCTATATTTTGCCTCAGCTCGCGGCATGGTTTTTCTTTTATTTTGTTGCCTTACTTAACGAATTCCGCCTTGGCTCAACCGGTAGAGTGTGCAGGAGGAGTACACAAAGGTACCGAGTTCGAAACTCAGTATGAGCATTTTCCATTTTTGAACTCCCGATTTTTGCTAGTGGTGGGCTCGCCCAGCTGAATACAGCCCAGGCCCCGATCTGGACCCGTTTTTTTATTAATAAGGCCCCCAGCTGGCTACAAGAAACCCTAGTATGACATCTGGCCGCACCCTTCTATTATAAAACAACTCATAAAAAAACCTACAGAGGGGACACGTTCTTAGAAGCCGACACCAATCCCGATTATCATTCCATTCTCTCTGTCGATTACTCTTCGTTCTTCACTTTCAAAAACCAGAAGCTAGAACCCAGACTCTCGCTTCAACTCCTCCATCTCCGAAACTCCCGATATCACGCTCCATTTCCATCGAATCGTTCTCTTTCTCAGACACCTCGCCGCTGTGTAAGTACTGCCCACCGATGTTCAAAATCGCCATCGTCATACACGAATTCCTTCATCCCTTTTCCTCTTCCGTTTTTCATTTTTGCGTTAGTTTTTATTTTCTTTTCGTCTAAGCCCTAGATTCAGAACTTCGAAAATCAATTTCGTATGCTTCTGTTCCTAGTGGTTACGAAATGTAGGTTTGGGGTTCTATACCCTTCGATTTCATCACTCTTTTTTCTGCATGTCCCCAGACTGGTATGGACCTTGAAGTCCACGAACAGTTCGTAAGCTCAAACGAGGGAGAAATCTCCAATTCCTTTTTATTCTGCTAACGATATTCTGGTTATTTACACGGTTATCTTGTCGACCTGAAGCAATTTCGAGATGCATTGTGGGTTGCTTGCTCGTCCCGGTGTTTGCTATTTTGAATATCTTCACAACTCACGTTTTACCCTAACTCACTTGGTTTCTAATCCTATTTGCTGAAGTACATCTGGGGTGTATGATCTGCATATTACGCGTACAGGTTCTTATTTCGAGTTGAAGTTTTGTTCTCTCAAATTCAGTTCTCTCGGCATATTACCTGTTTCGGTTCTATTTCTGTTCTATACTAATCGACAAGGATGTTTGGTTTTTGTTTTATCAGAAGTATCCTCTGGTCATCTTGTGTTGAGATAGTACAGGTCTGCTTAAATTTCTGATTCAGATTCGTGACCAACATAAAACCGCACCGTTGTATTCGAGTTCTGGGGAACTGGTGCTTATCTTCTTCCTGGTATTTATACTCATGAACTTTCTGCACTCCTTGCGTGTATATGTGCCTACCTGACTGGTCTGCTGAGAGCATTAAGTGTCTTATGTGTGTGCTATGAATGTCTGTGCGGAATCTGGTACTTCCTTCATTATAACATCGGTGTTTATTTCTGACTTAGAGTAGTTTTAGGAGGAAAGATGAATATCAGTATGAATAACCCACTCCTGTTTGGATCGTTAGAATAGGAAGCAATTTTTTGGTAGTCTGTTTATCCACGGTTGAAAATCTGGGTGGTGTGTGTGTGTGTAAAAGGCTAGAGAAATGTGTTAATCAAGCAACATGTGATCTGCTGATAAAAGTGATGAGTTGGCATTTTGACAGATGGAAAAACAACGACCATAGCAACTCTGTGGAAGGTTTGAAAAACGACTAAGTAACCCCACGTTAGGACCCGCAGATCATGTTATTTTTTATTTTTTTTTTGTGTTGTTTGCAGCATTTAGTTTAGGCTAAAAACTCTGTTTAAGTTTCTAATTGTTTCAGAATTCATCTCCGATTGTATATAGTTATCTCCTGTCTATTTATTCCTGTTATTATGTACAGCCTTTGGGTGGTCATTGAAAGATAATAAGTAGAGAGAGATAATTGATTAGCAACCCATACATTAGGGTTCACCTTACCGTTGCCTTGTCTGAAAGTTCTAGGGTTAAGTAAATCTGTTTTGTCCTTTGATTATCTCTGAGATCTACCCTCGCATCTATGCTACTTCAGTAACCCTGAGATTCAGTCTTGAGCATGTATGGTTATGGATGGCTTCTGAAACTCATGCGCGTATGCATATGGTTTATGTGGCTTTATTGAGATTCATGCCCACACTTTGGCTTATTTCGGTGGTTTATTGTATGGGCTTCTTCTGTTTGGGTTTGCATAAACATCAGCCCAAATCTAATCTATTTCAGATTCAGCCCATAACCAGCCAAACGGGCTGGAGCAGGTGACCATAGAAAGCCCATTAGGTTGTCCCTCTTATTGGGCCCTTGAGGCCCACTTTAGAAAAGCTCTAGGTTTGGGTATCCTCAATGCATACGGGTCCTAGACACGGTCCATTCGAGGAATACCCGTTTCTCATTAAAACTTTCCAAATCATCCCCTAATTTCAGAATAAAATGTACAGTCAACAAAAATCCAATCCATTTGTAAATTCGAACTTTTTCTCATTCAGACATGTCTTAAACCTAGTTTCAAACTCTTTTTTTTAGAAAGCCCAAATCTCCAAAACTGGGCCTGATTCCATCAAGCCCGGCCCACTTCCCTTTCCGGCCCACTTCTCAGTCCAGCCCAAACCACCAACCCGGCCTAATTTAACAGCCCAGTCCGAAGCCCACTCGATTTCGGCCCAAGGCCCAAACTCAAGGCCCAAAACCCGAGACTCAAACCCCAAGGCCCAGGCTCGGCCCATAACCCACTTAAACCCAAACCCGAAGCCCAAATCCAGGGCCCAAGGCCTAAATCAAAACCCAAAATCAAGTCAAGTCCAACCAAAACCCAATCTCGGCCCAAACCAAACCGACCCATCAGCCCACCTCGGCCCAAGGCCCAAACTCAAGGCCCAAAACCCGAGACTCAAACCCCAAGGCCCAGACTCGGCCCATAACCCACTTAAACCCAAACCCGAAGCCCAAATCCAGGGCCCAAGGCCTAAATCAAAACCCAAAATCAAGTCAAGTCCAACCAAAACCCAATCTCGGCCCAAACCAAACCGGCCCATCAGCCCACCTCGGCCCAAACCCCAATCTCGGCCCAAACCAAACCGGCCCATCAGCCCACCTCGGCCCAAACCCAATCTCGGCCCAAACCAAACTCGGCCCACAATCCAAGCCCAATACCCTCGGCCCAAAGCCCAACAAGGCCCAAGGCCCAAACCGACCAAATGCCCATTCCTTAGCCCATTATCCAAACCCAAGCCCAAAGCCCAAACTCGGCCCAGTTTGGCCCGAGCCCAAAACCCAAACCCGAAGCATGGCCCACTACTCCTCAAAGTCGGCCCATTACCCAATTTGGCCCAAACGCCCACACTTGACCCAAACACAACCTCGGCCCAAAAGCCCAAACCCGAAGCCCAAACCCGAAGCCCAAACCCGAAGCCCAAACCCGAAGCCCAAACCCGAAGCCCAAACCCGAAGCCCAAACCCGAAGCCCAAACCCGAAGCCCAAACCCGAAGCCCAAACCCCGAAGCCCAAACCCCAAGGCCCAAACTCAAGGCCCAAAACCCGAGACTCAAACCCCAAGGCCCAGGCTCGGCCCATAACCCACTTAAACCCAAACCCGAAGCCCAAATCCAGGGCCCAAGGCCTAAATCAAAACCCAAAATCAAGTCAAGTCCAACCAAAACCCAATCTCGGCCCAAACCAAACCGGCCCATCAGCCCACCTCGGCCCAAGGCCCAAACTCAAGGCCCAAAACCCGAGACTCAAACCCCAAGGCCCAGACTCAGCCCATAACCCACTTAAACCCAAACCCGAAGCCCAAATCCAGGGCCCGAGGCCTAAATCAAAACCCAAAATCAAGTCAAGTCCAACCAAAACCCAATCTCGGCCCAAACCAAACCGGCCCATCAGCCCACCTCGGCCCAAACTCGGCCCAAACCAAACCGGCCCATCAGCCCACCTCGGCCCAAACCCAATCTCGGCCCAAACCAAACTCGGCCCACAATCCAAGCCCAATACCCTCGGCCCAAAGCCCAACAAGGCCCAAGGCCCAAACCGACCAAATGCCCATTCCTTAGCCCATTATCCAAACCCAAGCCCAAAGCCCAAACTCGGCCCAGTTTGGCCCGAGCCCAAAACCCAAACCCGAAGCATGGCCCACTACTCCTCAAAGTCGGCCCATTACCCAATTTGGCCCAAACGCCCACACTTGACCCAAACACAACCTCGGCCCAAAAGCCCAAACCCGAAGCCCAAACCCGAAGCCCAAACCCGAAGCCCAAACCCGAAGCCCAAACCCGAAGCCCAAACCCGAAGCCCAAACCCGAAGCCCAAACCCGAAGCCCAAACCCGAAGCCCAAACCCGAAGCCCAAACCCGAAGCCCAAACCCGAAGCCCAAACCCGAAGCCCAAACCCCGAAGCCCAAAAACTTTGTCCTTGACCAAAAAAGTGTTGACCTTGACCCAAAACGTTGACCTTGACCTTGACCCAACTTGGACTCAGCCCGAGCTCAATCTAGTTCAAGCCTAAACCTCAATCCAAACCGAACTCGAACCTCAATCCAATCCAAACTCGACCTCAATCCAATTCAAATCCAATTCGTTTTCAATCTCAGTTCAATTTTGACGCATTCACTTCAAACCCGACTTGTAAATTCCATTCAAAATCCAAAAATCCAGAGAATCCTCCTTCTCGAATTTCAAACAGTCTTTTTATTCAAAGTTCACCAAGTTTTCAAAGAAACCATTTTGTAGGATTTTAAAGGAAAAACTCTTCTCACATCACAGAAAACTCTTCTCTATTGCAGAAAGTTCTTCTCACATATACAGAAAGTTTTCTCCTAAAACGTTTCTCAAAATCAGTGTTTCTTCATCGAGAATTCCGAACAACTTTCAAAGTTTTCTAACTTGGTTTTCAAATCCCAATAATTTGTTTTCGGGGAGCAGAAATGTCTAACCCCTTCAAAACATTTTTTCCTGGTTAGACATTGCTTGTTTCTCTTCCAAATTAAAAATCCGAGGCGGGGCACTGGGGTCATAACCTCCCTAGTCGCAGTCTGGATCTCTTTAGGCGGGGCATTAGGGTGACAAACCTCCCCTAACTGCAGCCTAGATTTTTACAAGGCGGGGTGCTAGGGAAGTAACGACCTTCCTAGTTGCAGCCGGGATTTTAGAATCGTCTAACTCCCTTCCGCTCGATTTCAATGTTTTTGGTTTTTAATGTTTTAAAACCCGGGAGTTAGAGACGTTATTAGGGTTTGACCGAGAACATCTCATTCATGGTGTTTCTCTCTGAACCCTATTTTTCGACATAAATTCATTGCCCCATCTTTCGAGCCTTGGCACTTACCATCAATTAAGTGTCATGTTCGAGGGGGTACATAGGGTAATCCCTCGGGATTATCCGCCCTTTCACAACAAAAAATGATTTTCCAGTTTTAAAAACCTTTAAAGAGAGACAATTCCGAATAAACCAATCCAACATTTCCATTAGAGCTCTAGGACCCATAAAAACTTCTTAATCCTCCTCTGAACCAACTCTAAGTCACCTAGGACCTCCAATTCTTGAAGACTCTTAGAAGCCTGAAACATCTTCGAAACCTGAATACACCAACTGACCCGAATACCCCTCAACCCCACAACACGACTAGAACACCTCCCAAACACTCAAACCTTCTTTGGCTCCCACAAAAATTCAATCCGTCATACTCCAAGTCTTGTACATACACTCAACCTCAAGCTTTTTTCTCAAATCTTCATTCTATTCACCATTCCTCTTCTTGGCGCTAGCTTGGCAGAAAAGCTCGCCTCATCCACTCCCTCTCTCTCTCCTCCCGTCCTACTCCTACCCTTGGCTTTTGAGTGAATCTCTTTAATAAGGTTTTGAAAGAAGATAATCCCGACAATTGGAGACCGAGGTTTCCTCGGGCACCAATGTAACACCCCTCTCCATAATCACGATATAATCCCTCACGTAGCAATAAATAGAACGTCTCGCAGCGGAAAAATAAATAACAATTACAAAACTCACATGGGTGTCACCGGCCATTACTCGCCCATGCGAGCAACGTAGCCATACCACATCCAACTTCCAAAATAAACAAACTGCTAACCGCAGTGATAACGAGAAACTCCTATACATCAAACTAAGTCCATAACCATAAACATTGACAAGTGAGCGTCTACCCAATCCTGAAAAATACATAACCTTACCATAAGACCATACACCATCTTCATTACCATACAACATCTCCAACTACCCTGTTCCTGCTCTTCAGCTCCGACAATGATCAACAACCTGAAATGGTGTAGTATCAGCGATAGACGCTGAGTATGCCGGGCCTGGACCCTAATGGTCACTTGTCATTTTAACCATCTTATTATTAGATTGGTTTCATGCTTTTCCTTTTTACAGTTACAATCAAAACTGAAGCATAAATGTATAATATACATAATCAACCATCCAAATATTCATAAACATTAATCATCCATCCAAACCAAACATTCATAGAATATTTCAAGCAACATTTGTATACCGAACGTATCGAGCAATAACAACAATATTTTGTACAATGTACAATCGCCGTAGTGTTCACCATCCACTGTCAATTTATTTTAGTTTGGCTTTCAAGCCCCGTCCATATGTACAATGTACATTCGCCGTAGCGTACAGTTCCCATAGTTAATTTACCTTAGCCTTGTAGGCTCCATCCAACCATGTTTAATTAATGTCAGTAGGGCGTCATGTTAGGACAACCCGATAACCTCACCATGGACAGTAGTCCCCCGTACACACAAAGGTGCTCATTTCGCCAGAGGTCCGGAGGCCCCTGACTCACTTATGTCTCGTAAGACGTCCATAAAAAGGCCGTAGCCACCTGATCCACAAACCTATTTGGGTTCGTTGGATATAACCTGGAGCGGAATCCAATTAGGAAACCCCTCAGTGATCACAAATGCGCAACCAAGTAGTTCGTAAACTACCGGGATTCCTCACCTCAATCTCATACCATCACTCTCTCATAATGTTTAAGATCTGCTCTTAGTCTTATGGAGAATATATTTATTAACCAGCGGCCCAATGGGTCTCGCATACCTAGAAGTCATCTAGGTTATACTTATGTTAGAGATCCATGCTCTAGAGACCGACAATGTCGTGACTCGTCCCTAAGTGTTTTACTTAGGTTACTATATACTCAATATTAATATCATGGTATTATATCAAGTAACCGTCATGTCATCACAACGCATATGTATGTTTATATAAGTCGATCTATAGTCGACGTAGTGTTAGTCCCGTAGGACGCCCGTGCATAAATAATTAATGCATCAACACTTAAACACATACATGTAACACACAAGTTATATCAACCAAATCCGAGCCCAAGGAGCAACCTTAGGTCAACTCGGCAAACCCCTTTACATACCGTTCACCCTGACAGTATTACGGTGGAGTATGAATCAGCAAGATCCTATGCTCCGTGTAGTCCGCTAGCTCGTCAAGCGTCCTTGTCAGAAGTATACACTAAACGGTAATACAAACTATAAGTCAGTCTCCATGACTAACTACATCCGGTATTTCCGAATAATAAGTAACCCCGACAGTTCACCCCTGTTTGCTACAGTTTTGTTACGGGTTTCTCCAAAACAGTCGGCTTGTTACTTAAAACTCAAACGTCATAACACTTTAACTGCTAAGTTTAATTCGTTGTATTTCTTTTAACCTTATCCACCTTCTAGTTTAGGTACATAACCTATAGTTGCATGTATGCATGCATGATTATATTATATTGTACTATTTTTTTTCCATATTGTATTATTTTCCCACCATTCCTTATTATGCCATTTATTTTATAATTCATTATCTTTAGCAAATAGTATTTGCATCCCAAAAACTCATAACATATAGTTTGTAACTATATATAATTTTTTAATTAACCACCACCATTAAATCATACGGTTTCCAACCAAAATATATGTCCACCTTATATACATTATCCTTGTGTATGTATATATATTTTTTTACCACGTAGGTAATTCCCATGAGCTTGATAAACTCTTATATTTTATGTTACTTTTTATCATCTTTATTAGATGATTTTTTTCTCATTAGTTGTATCATATTGTACGACCTATATTAAGATTATTATCCTAACATGAGTAACATTTCACGTTGTACATTTACAACTCCTAAGGTTTATTACATAAGTACCTTAGTTTATAAATCCCATTTATTTATAGTTTGTCACACTATTTTATGTGAGTACCCTTCCTTATATTAATTCCATCTAAACCACCTTAATACCATTTAATTGTCATAACATTTATGACATTGTAGACCATAGTCTAAAATTCATTTTCCAACTCTTATTAATTCGGTATAGCCCTTGAATTTATTTAAATTCCCTTTTGACCACATAACATTATGTAATGTTACACCAAAATACTAATACCATTTGATATGATATTTTATTTCCTTTAACCTATAACTTATAGTTTTTATACAAAACTATTGTATATTGCCTCATAGGCATATATTAAACCTTATACTTTTCCTTAAACCATAATTTCCTTTATTTACCAAATCACCCCTTTCTTTCACCATGTTATATATACCATTCAATATAACATTTCTAACTTATAAAAGAGTATAACCTATGGTTATCTTTCATAAATTCCGAATAGACCTCATTATACATTTTATATTATTATTAGGCCCATTTTATAACATATAGTTTGATAATATCATTAAAAACTATATATTATAAATATGTCTCAACAAATACTCTTATATAATTCTGAAAATCACCAAATTCCACCAAAGGGTTATAAATATCCTTGTTAACCCATATACTCTTGGTATTTACCATTCCACCATCTATTTTTCTCCAAAGTGTCATAATGACATAATAACTATATTATACATATATAGTTTATTTTAATTCCAAAAACAACCCATTAAATTCCTAAAAATTCCTAATAGCCCATGGGTGTTTTAAAATACCATTGTACACCCTTTATTTTTGGTAATAACAATTTACCACATATGTTATAAAATATTACCATTAAATACCTAACTTACTATAAAACCTTAAGTAAGTTATCTAACTTATTTATTTTGGTCAAGACCTAGCGTATGGTCAATGTTGACCACCTTAATATTTCCTTGACCACCAATTTCTTATATTTACGGTTTTAACCCTTAAGTTTCCAAAATTCACCATTTAACCCCAAAACTTTATAAAATCTTATAAACTTTATTTTAACTCCTTTTTAACTCTAATTTTCGGCCTTATTATTCTAAAGCCCCCAAATTTAATTTAATTACACCTAAGACCCCATTTCATTTCGGTAATAATTATATATCACCTAAACTTAAATAAAAGCTTGTAAATGCATAAATAAAATGGCCTAAAATACATGGCCTTATTACAAACATTTGCTCACAAAATAAATTACACATAAATGTCCCAAAATACATATACAATTTCGGCCTCACCATAGATTCCTTGTTTAATTACCAAACTTCCACATAATGTCTTAAATTTGACAATTATGCTTGTTTAATTAGTTATAAAATTTATTAAACCATTTCTTAAACATTTTAAGGTCAAATAAGACCTTATTTACCTCTTCACTCACGGCAATTAATTAGGAATAGCTTAAACTTGTATTAATGTAACAAGTTAAGGTTTTAAGTGATTTATACCTTGATTTAGCTTAGGTAAAGCCTTGTTTGGTTCGGCCACCTTGAGTAGGAATTCTCCACAGCTTGTTTTACATGTTTTCAAACAGAAAACAAGGTCTAGTTAGTCTCTAAGCAAGATCTAACCATAAGGAGTAATTTAATGTAAGATTTGAGGCAAAAATTACCTTAAGAGTGCAAGGAAAGTTCTAAGTGTTTTCGACCTGAACCAAACACACCACAAGGTGTTAGATCCACCATATTGACATAGGAAATAGTTAGATCTCGAATTGCTACCTTGTTATTAAGTTTTACCTTGGAAAAATGCCTAAAAAGAGAGTATTCTCTTGGATCTCGGCCATCCTTGCTCCAAATGGCTAGCCAACAGATCCCACATGAAAAGGAGAAGAAGATGAGGCTATGGCCAAAATTTCACAACCAAACTCGAAAGGAATCAAAAGTTATGAGCTTAAAGCACATTTTTACCTTAAAATGTAGATTTGAACAACCTTGGTCCCTCTACTGGTCTCAACCGAGTTTAGCTCTTGTTCTAACCTTAGAACACTGAGAATAAGCCATAGGAATTGTTGAGCCACGAAATTTAGGTGTTGGTAGTGAAGAAATGAAGAAAAAGGGCTAAAAATGACTAAAAATGACATTAAAACACTTACATTAGGAACTTAGGAGCTAGATTTGCCTTCCATGCTCAAGAACAGACCTTGAGAGCTTCAATGGAAGGGAGGAGCTCGGCTGGGCAGAAGGGAATCGTGCAAGGAAGGAGGAGGAAATGAGTGGAAAGGCTTGCATTATTTGAAAAAGGTAAGAATAATTAAGCTTTTTACTATTCTTGTTTGTATTAGGTAGCATTATTGCCAATCAATGACTTATGCTGTCTCCCTCTCTTATTGCCAGCCGGCTGCCATGGTCCAAGTGGGTCAATTAATTGACCATTGACCATACTTGGTCAATATTGACTCATGTGGGCCCCACTTTAGGGTTTTATTAATATTTTAATATTAAATTTGTAAAAATCTGTAAAATTTGGAAATTAAATTCCTAATATCATATAATATGATATTTATTATATTTAAAGGTATTTATAACCTTTTAGCCCATTTAAAACCAATTTAAAAGACAATTCCACAAAAACGTGCTTTAAGGAGTTTTAGCGCACATTTTGTGTTGTCTGGTGTTTCTGAGCTCCGTTTTCTTTGACAACGGTTTTGTTGTGTTCCTTACATGATATTTGATCATGTAATTAAATTTTATATCATTTAGAGGTCATTAGACCTTTAAGGTTTCTTAGAGCACATTTTTGCCCTTTTTGACCTTGAAGCATGAAAGTGCTTTTTCTTTGTGTTGGAGTGTTGCCCAACAATTATAATATGTTTAATATTATGTTAATAGACTTAGGACAAATTTTTAGGTCCTACATAGTCCATTTGGGTATTTATTTACCCTTAACAGTTAAAGGGTGCAACATCTTGTTTTATGTTGACCACTGTTGTTCTCAGTTGACTTTTAAGGCATGTTTAGGCCTTAATTAATATGATTTGATATTTAATCCGTGTTTAATAAGTTTGGGGTATTTCAACCAATCCGAAGTCGTGGTCGTTGCCACTTCAAAGGGGTGTAACCCAGTACGAACCCACAAAGAATCTCTAACGTGACCAGATAAGTCCTATCCATAGGCAACAATCTCAGAGTCAATTAACGGTTCTTAGAACCCGATCTTTCCTTCCTAGTATCATAGGTCAAACTAGGTGGCGACTCTAGTCAAATCCGCCTTAAAGAGGCATCAGTCCGCGGGGCCCATTGAGAGCGGGTGTAGTGTTCATCGGCAACTCCCTTAAGCTTTCTGGGAAAGACGGACGATTAAAGTAGGTATTTGAGGGCTGCCAGATTAACGGGTTTTCGCCCTCCACAGAATGGCAGTTTCTAGGCTTTTAGATAGACCCCCCTCATACCGAAAAAATCACCCTCCCAGAATGGCGACTCTGCTGGGGAAAACTTGAGTAGTTTTTCTCAAAACTCAGGAAGACTGAACTCCATTCAAAATTGTCGAGATTTCCTTAACTTCTTTCAAAACCTTTAAGAGATTCATTTCAAAGCCACTAGGACTACTCTACTCCACACTTAGAGTGTGTTCTGAGAGGATAGTTAGGATGAGAGTTCAGAGTTTGAGATCGGCCTTGAGTGTCATATGGTGCTTTACCTTTGCATGCTTCACTTTTGTATGTTTTGGGTTTACGTCTTATGTTTACTGCTCTTCATGCATGACATAATATTTATTGCTTATTTATTGCTTTGTAAATGGGGCCTTCCTAGAAGGAGTCAACCCATTGTTGCATCGGGTAGCATAGGACATGCATTCCTCTGTGTCACCCGATTTTTCCACGAGTCACGGGATCCCCAACCGGTCCACGGTTGATTCCCCATGAGTTGGGTCCTTCCTAGAAGGAGTTAACCCACGAGGTAATACGGTCCAAGACCAACGCTTTGAAGCTCATGATCCAAAAATATCCTCCATTACCAGAGTCTAAGCCAGCATATAGTGAGCTACGAGCCTTCAGTGTCCAGCTGCCTTATCCCGGGTCTAAGATGGGTTTATGGGTAGTCACCCCCTTGTATGCCGCCTGTCTGACCACCCTTTGCATTACCCCGAAGATTGCATGGGCTCAGCTCTCCAAGTGTCCTCTGCACCACGGGTGTCTCTAAAGCCTGATGTCACGCTACACGTCCATAGAGGATCCCGTATTTACCGGATACCCATACATGGCACAACGTAGTCAGTGAATAATTTGGACTTTAGACACACCTGACCGTGCAGACGACGGGAGACCCGTTCCCATGCAGTACTTCCCCAAGTTTTCCAAAAGTGAGTATGTTGTGATAATCACCGGCCGTGACTCATGTGACTTGTCTGGAAGGTGATTATCCCAATCATTCGCACTCAGCTCCACATCAAATATAGCCACGATTTACTATACGCAATACATGTGTGCAAACCTTTTTCTCGAACCAATCTGTTTTAAAACGTTCGGAATTCTCACTTGTGTCAAAAACTGTTTTAGTTGCTACCATTCAAGAGTTTTGAAACCTAAACTCCTTTACTTCAAAATCAAAACCGATATTCAAAAACCGATTTTAGCAAAACCACTTTCAAAATGATTTTTCAAACCCTCTCTCAAAAATTAGTTTTCAAAACTAATTTCCATTTCCAAGGATAAACAGGTCATACTAGTAATTGCTTAATCGTTCCCCGACTCTTACTATCATATTCTCTCCCTTTCTTTCCATTTATTTCCTCTTTTTTGCAGGACAAAATGATGAACAACTAGGCCAGTGCCTGGAGAGAAGAAGTGCCTAGGAAAGTGAACAGAAGCAGGGCAGAGGGAAAAACCCAGTGAAGGACAAGCTCCAATGACCCCCTACCAAGTGGAGCGTCACCAGGAGCAACCTTTGCCAAGGAACTAGGGACTACTGCGCTCAGATGAAAGGCCCTGACGAGCGATGCTGCTGGACTTGCTAGAATGTGTAGAGTGGCCGTTGACTATGAAGCCTTGTTCGAGTCAGTCACTTATTGGGATTCGGACCATCTGTACCGCTTCAACCTCCAAGAGTTGATCTCTTGCCCGCTGATGGATCAGCTTACGCTCAAGCCCCATCAAAAGATGCCCACCATCCCCGTCGAGAGGATCGCATACTCCGAAGTTTGCAGCTGATTTTCTGGGGGTAAGGATCGAGGAGGTTGAAAGTTTTGGTAGCATGAGCCATACGCCTGCGAGATCTCCTGCAACAATTCTACACCATACTATCCCAAAAGCACTAAAGGCGAGTGCTTGACCTCTGCATCATGGGCTTTATCTGTTCGACAAAGGGACTTGAGGATCAACCCACGAGTAATCTACCTCCTGAAGGCCTTGGAAGAAGGAAAAAGTATCGGGACGGTGGTCGTGGCCGAGATGGTGAGAGCTTTGGACCGCTGGAAGGAGTCCGGAGCCTTGGAAACCTTTTTCTTAGGAAGCCCGCTCCTTCTCCAAATATGGTTATTTGATCACCTCGGGCTGATGAAGAAGGTGGAGGTGTATAAAGTGGTGAATATAGATACTTTCCCGACTGCCCGGAAGCGAGCACAAAAGCCTGAAGCAGGATGGAGAGCTTACTTTATGGACCGTTGTTATGATTGGCAGATTAATTGGATTTTGCGTGACTGGGACGTTCAAGGGGGAACTGTTCAATCAGCTCATCAGGAGGATGGGTTGACATTGATAGGTCTAGAAAGGTTTATCACTATTTTTCCCTTCAGAGCGATGCGCCAATTCGGTCGAGAGCAGACCGTACCCGGAGCCAGAAGCAATGTCTCGGTAGATCGTCGGTACACAGATAGTAGCATCAACTACATTGCTGGGGTTTATAACTCCGGAATGAAGTGGGCCATCTTCAAGATTAAGTACTTTGGTTTGAGCGAAGAGTATCAAACATGGTTGACTATGCGCGTCGATCGGATGATAAAAAGTGCTTATGACCCGCACCACTCAGCAGTCACCCAAGATCCGACTGCGATTGTGGAGGACCTGCAACCGATTCCCACTACCCGTCAGGAAAGAAAGAGGGAGAAGAGGAGTGCAAGCGGCAGAAGACTATCGGTTGATCTCCTATGCTATCACCCATTACTAGTAGAAGTTCACCCTTTTGAGTTGGATGTAACTCCCCTTTCCCCCTATTATGGAGTTCGGCTATGTAATCGAAATTTGACTAATCGGATGTAATTTTCCCCTCTTTTGAATTTGGATGTAACTCCCCTTTCCCCCTATTATGGAGTTCGGCTATGTAATCGAAATTTGACTATTCGGATGTAATTTTCCCCTCTTTTGAATTTGGATGTAACTCCCCTTCCCCCTTATCGTGGAGTTCGGCTATGTAATATTATCTAACATTATGTTTTCCCCTATGAACTCGGATGTAACCCCCATTTTCCCCGACATATGCAATCGCGATCGAGCAATGAAATAGTATGACGTTTATTCTTAGAAATGGAAATCGGCTTGTGCGCCTTTTCCGCTTTATCTTTTTACAAAAGGATTTAATTATTGAAGTACCTCGTTTCATCAACATCGGGGATGACCTCCTTTTCACCTCTCCCTCTTCACCTTTTTAAGTTACATTCATACTAACATCGTCCACACATTCCATATTCCCTGGTATCGCAGAAACCAACCAGAGCAGAGCAGAGTGTCAGGAGTTTTCTACCAATTTTGCCAACATTACTCGATTGTGGAAAAGAGATTCCCGGGGCAGGCTGGCCAGTGACACTACAACTGAAACCTCATCAGAAACAATGGATCAAACTCTGACGAATCCTACCGCTTCAGAAAATGCCCCGGCTGCCTCAGCTATAGAAGCAAGTGCAGCAAGAGCAAGTGCAAGTGCCCCGATCCCTGATCCGAACGTTCTCTACCGCATGCTGGAACAATCAGCGAAGAATGAAAGGATGATGAGGCAGACAATTGAACGTCTGGAGGAAGAGCTGCGCAGAGAAAGAATGAGCAAAGGGAAGGAGCCTTACCTTACTGATCCAGAAGATGATTATATCGACGAGACACCCAAGCTCACATTTACCCAAAACCCCATGTTCAATACCACACCACAACCAAACAATGAACACACCACCATTCCCCCCACAACCTTTCGAATGGCTGACTTATTTTCTGGGGCACCCATGCCACCACCAATCTTGACCACAACCACAACTGTTCCAACCACTTTCCCAAAATTACCACCATTTCTACCAACTGGGGCTGCCCCTCAAATTGCTAACATGAACTGGTCTAGACCACCCGAGACTTTCTACCCGAATTCACCTATCCCTGATCCGATCCAGATGAGACAATATCAGTACACCGCTCCAGGACATGCTGTCCGTTTCGAAGAAGCCATTCCCCACACTCAACTACTGCCACACCCATCAAGTCACCTAATCCATGGGTATCAACAACCTCAAACCCAACCCCTTCCTACTGAAAATTCCCCGTCTAACATGGAGGACTGGAAGAAATCTGTGAAAGAAGAGCTGCTGGCTGAAGTACGGCTAGGGGAACGAGCCAAGATGCTTGGCTTCCGCTATTTCAGCATGAAGCCGAGCTCTAAGCTTCCAGAAAATTTAAAACTCCCCGAAATCTCGAAATATGCTGGGAAAGGAGACCCCAGACATCACCTTTCTCAGTTTGATCGGGTAATGACAATGCATGGGTTGAACGATGAGATGAAAATTATATGCTTCCCTAGCTATCTAGAAGGATCCGCACAGCATGGGTTTCAAGGCTGATCTCTCTGGAAAAAAATTGGAGGAAGTTTATCAGGCCTTCGTCGAGCAGTACAGCTACAATGCCCATCTAGGGGTCACCCGCAGAGACCTCGAGACCATGAGGCAGAGAAATAATGAGACGTCATGGAATTCATCAATCGCTGGAGGGAGGTGGCCGGCCAAATGCTTGATCGCCCTACCGAAGATGAGCAGATAAGAATAATATCTCATGTCTGGAGGGTCCATACTCAGATCATCTAAAGTCCCTTGGGATTTGTGACTTCAAACATTTGAAAGCTGCTGCTTCAGCTGCCGAAGAGTTAGCACTGGCAGGAAGATTAAAAGGGTTGAACCTCCCTGGATCAGGATCCAGAACTTCATACCATCAGAACCGCCAGAACCGTGATAGCAGCAACAATCACAACAACAATGGTAATAACAACAATGACAACAACAAGACTGTCCCAACACCTCCAGTGAATCAGGTGCAACCTAGAACCCTCACCGACTACCAACCCCCACACCTCCAGTGTATCAGGCACAATCCTCCGGAACAACTCAGAACTATCGGGCGATGCCTCCTCCCCGTGATTTCAAACCCGACCCCAGCGACAATACTCAACATTGGGATGCCGTTGAATAAGGCATACAAAAGTTGAAAGAGAGTGGTTTCCTTCTGAAGCACCCAAATCCCAAACCAGGAATCACCCAACTTGGGCCTGATACGAAAAGCTTCTGTGAATACCATCTGATGAAGGGGCATAGTACAGAGAACTGTAGAGCATTGCGTCATGCTGTGCAAGATCTAATTGATGCAGGAGAGGTGCAATTCCCCAACGCCAATCCAAATGCCCAAAATAATTCCATCCCCCAACATGTAAATATGATAAGGCTCAGAGAAAGAGAAGGAAGTCTGCCAGACCTTCGCAAAATTGTGAAAGCTGACGACATCGGGAGTACAACGGAAGTGACCCGACGGAATCCCTCCCCATTTGTCACACCCACACCGCTATTAGATACCTTCAAGGTTCCCCGTCCGGAGATTCATTTCGATATACTCCCCTTGATGAGGGAATATTTGAAAGAGAAAAACCGGGCTCAAAACACTGTCGACAAATTAAGTTACCAAAGGAAAGTGCCAATCTTCTTCCAATATTGCATGGGTCGACCGATAGAAAGGAATTTGGAAACTTTGCTGATATTAACTTCTGAGGCTGAGGGTCTCCACAAAAAAATGAAGGCACTAGAAGTTGTTGAGGCTTGGTGCGGCCAAAAAGTCCTTGAGAAGCAAAGAAAGAGAAACGCTGTCATGTGCAATATGATCATGATCACCAATGAAAGGACTGAATCGCAACAGGGGAATAGGTTAGGAAAGGAGTTGCAGGGCGTGGTAGAGCCACTAGTGCCATATGCTGGAGGTCGAGGAGCAGGCTTAGGATTCGCAGAGGCGTCAGAGAGTGGATTAGGCTCGGGAGCATCTAGAGACAATGGAGTGGGAGAGCTGGTGGACCACTTTATTCTCCCTCAACTCACGCCTTAAGGACCATGACGGCAAGGAATGCGACCAAGGAATGCCCGAAGGAGTAGCGGAGAGCAGAGTCACGATCGAATCAATCATCAAGGACCCCGCACCCTCGGTGGATGGTCATGGAGCATGTCTTGTCGTCTATCACAAGAAAGAGGAGCCGATTCAGCAGGAGCCTTACATAGTTAGTCTAAGCTAGCAGTAGTGATAATAGTAATGGTGGTAGTAGTAGCGATAGTATCAGTGAGGGTAGCAATGGCAGTTGTAATGAAGACATCGACAATACAAACATAATCGAAATAGGAGAAGGATCGTCACCATTTATTTTCACTTGTAAAAATGGTGGCAATTTCCCGTCGATCACCGACTTATCCAACTCCTCGTATAATAATGAAAATTCAGTTTATTCAGAAAATTCGTCTCCTTTGTCGCTTGATTCATTGCAAACTTATGAGGCCGAAGAAGAGGAATATGATGAAGAAAACATGCTTCCTACAGAACAGTACTCCACCCGCACCCAGATATCCAAGTAGGTGATTTCATTCTGAAAGAGTTGAGAAAAGATCTGCCAGACCCACGAGGGAAACTCAGACCGAATTGGGTGGGCCCTTACCTGGTCAAAGAAAGAACCCCTCATGGTGTTGTATTACTCACAGATTTGGACGAGGAAGAATTTCAAAGCCTTGTCAATCTTGACCGGCTGAAACGATATTATGTCTGAACCGTCATAAAAAAAAAAAAACACACACGCATTCATCTCAAAAAGTGCATCCACAAATGCATCCAAAAAAATGCATCCACAAAAATGCATCAAAAAAATGCATCCACAAAAATGCATCCATAAAAAAAAATGCATCCACAAAAATGCATCAAAAAAAAATGCATCCACAAAAATGCATCAAAAAAAATGCATCCACACAAAAGTCATCATTATCATCTGCATTAGGTTTAGCTTAATTGCATTTACATTTGCCTTTACATATCCCTAGTGTCTAGGTGCATCTCAATCTTTAATTCTAGGAAAGTCACATAAGTCATCAAGGGCCGCCGAACTCTTGTATCAGTTTCCCCGAAGAAGTCTTGAAAGGATTTCTAACCTCCCGTGAGAGTTGAGCGCATGAGAGAAACACAGAGCGTGCAAAACCCAGAGCGCTTGATGCATTTAAATTTCAAAGCACCATGTGAGGATCCCCTTCACAGAACTAAATATTGATGAGAAAAACGCGTTGCCATTCATGTCAAAATTTGGGAATAGTAGAGGAAACAATTATCTGTCAATAGGGATGACGAGGCACCTAGGATCGAAGAAAACCTCCACAAGGCCAAAAGCCTTATTGACCCTGAAAACGATCCCTTAGTGAACCCCGCTGAGCCTTTCATTGAGAATCTTTTCGAAAACAGCTCCACGATATACCACCCCACATCACACAACCATTCACTCATGCAAAGGAGGATAAAAGAGCTGGAGCCATGGTTCCTTCCCCCACCATCTAAAGCGTGAAAGAAAGCTTGAAAGAGAAATACCCAAAGAAGATGAAAATGAAAATGAAAGAAATGAAACACAAAAAACTCAAGAGTAAAGAAAGGAAACGAAAGCCTCATGTCACGCAAAACAATCACTCTCGAGGAATAGAGAAGAGCGAAGGTGTCAAACACAAAAGTGCAAATAAACTACTCAAGGAAAGTAGTAAATCAAAACGGGAACACATCTTGATCCGCACAAATGTGAAAAGAGTCCAAAATCACTCCATCCATGGTGAAGGTGAAGCATATCCTCCGTTGCACCAAAGCTACACAATCCTCAAACAAATCCCCCAGTCCCATATGACATACCCTGCAGCCCCGTTATAACCCATCGAAAGACCTCCGACTTAGAGACGATATTTGCTTGATTCGAAGAGTACCGAATTTGAAACATGAAAGGCCACAACGCGTCCGATCTTGTCATACAATCGCGCACAAACGAGCGTCAAAGAAATCAGGAAGGTAGAGAAGAAACGAGTTTCATCACCCCAATTAAAAAAAAAAGCCTAACTGACCTTATGAAAGGAAACGGAAAGGTATAAGAGATCCCGAGAGACCTCTTTTAGGTAGATTTTTCAAGAAGGAAGTGGCTTAGAGATGACTAATCTGACTTAACTAGAATTCTTGGTTGAGCTCACCTTGACACGACATCCCCTTTGCATTCAATCATATCCAATTCCAAAAAAATGCATGTAGGAATAGATTTGCATTCAACTCATTTCATCGGTTCAGACATAATGTCGTCGCACAGCAGCAACAGAAATTACACCATAACATCCAGCTTTTTGCATATACCAGTTAAGGGCAAGCCCGATCAAACAGCTGCCCCATCACATGGGGAACCCTGCGGTCAATGGATTAGAAAATTAAAGACCTTCGGCGCTGATCTGAGAAACATCCCCGCAAGACATCTCTTCGTCGCCATCAAATTCCCCATCCTCCGAAAATCATGAACTACGTAAGGTCTGATCTCAACAGGGAGTTGAGTACGTAGGCAACCCTCTCAGGGTGCGACCCCGCCCCAAATAAAAACCATCCACCCCTCGAACCACGAGGTCATTGCCATCACTCTATGGAGGAATTCGCCTCAATCAAGAAAACCATCCCGGGCCTCGCCGGAGTCATCTCAGGGCCGTATAGGAGAGCCACGCAATCGCAATGGAGCCATCCGATCATACTGGAGCCCTCAGATCATATCAAACCCCAACCCGTCAACCTTCCCAGAGTCGTTGCTCACAAGGGAGCTACAGATCAAACTGGAGCCATCCGATCATACCGGAGCCCTCAGATCATGTCAAACCCGAACCCGTCAACCTTCCCAGAGTCGTTGCTCACAAGGGAGTTACAGATCAAACTGGAGCCATCCGATCATACCGGAGCCCTCAGATCATATCAAACCCGAATCATCAACCTTCCCAGAGTCGTTGCTCACAAGGGAGTCATAGATCAAAACCGGAGCCATCTCAGTGCTACACCGGAGCCATCTCAGTGCTATACTGGAGGCATCTCAGCGTTATACCGGAGTCATCCCAGAACTTCCCAGGATCATTCCAAAACTCTTCTGGAGTCATTATCGGAGCCATCCCCGAATCATGTCGGAGCCATCGACCGAAACCCTCTCTCGACCTCAAAAACCACACCTGACCTTTGCAGTCAAACCATGAATCTACTATTCACACCAAGGCTACCTCCGTGCTGGAGCCATCCGATCATCTCGGAATCACCCAATCCCGTCAAACCCTGCACTCATACAGTCGAATACGACAACACCTAAGGTAGATTTCCAACCCTCAAATCCCTCATGAGGGATCAGATGGCCCACAGAGAGCGCCCGACCTCGAATCAACCTACAATCAGAAACAACTTCAGATTAACCACTTACTGCAGTGAGTTTCGCACAACTCCTTCAATGCATTCTAGGCCCGTCATCAGTCCTAGAGCTAGACACCGTGATCTAGTTGAGGCCCGTCGTTAGCCCTCATGCATAACTCATATACCGGTTGTATTCTAGGCCCGTCTTTAGTCCTAGAGCTAGACATCGAGATCTAGTTGAGGCCCGTCGTTAGTCCTCATACAATTCGAAGATGCATTCTAGGCCCGTCATCAGTCCTAGAGCTAGACACCGAGATCTAGTTGAGGCCCGTCGTTAGCCCTCATGCATAACTCATATACCGGTTGTATTCTAGGCCCGTCTTTAGTCCTAGAGCTAGACATCGAGATCTAGTTGAGGCCCGTCGTTAGTCCTCATACAATTCGAAGATGCATTCTAGGCCCGTCATCAGTCCTAGAGCTAGACACGAGATCTAGTTGAGGCCGTCGTTAGCCCTCATGCATAACTCATATACCGGTTGTTTCTAGGCCCGTCTTTAGTCCTAGAGCTAGACATCGAG
Organism: Limonium bicolor; assembly: GCA_023374045.1. NCBI lineage: Eukaryota > Viridiplantae > Streptophyta > Magnoliopsida > Caryophyllales > Plumbaginaceae > Limonium > Limonium bicolor. The sequence goes on from JAIOTZ010000316.1 coordinate 48,419, forward strand.
ATCTAGTTGAGGCCCGTCGTTAGTCCTCATACAATTCGAAGATGCATTCTAGGCCCGTCATCAGTCCTAGAGCTAGACACCGAGATCTAGTTGAGGCCCGTCGTTAGCCCTCATGCATAACTCATATACCGGTTGTATTCTAGGCCCGTCTTTAGTCCTAGAGCTAGGCATCGAGATCTAGTTGAGGCCCGTCGTTAGTCCTCATACAATTCGAAGATGCATTCTAGGCCCGTCATCAGTCCTAGAGCTAGACACCTAGATCTAGTTGAGGCCCGTCTTTAGTCCTCATGCATAGGTAGATTGATCGTATTCTAGTCTTTAGACCTAGAGCTAGACACCGAGATCTAGTTGAGGCCCGTCGTTAGTCCTCATACCATCGACTATCACATTCTAGGCCCGTCATAAGTCCTAGCGCTAGACGCCGAAGTCTAGTCGGGCCCGTCATAAGTCCCCCACTCATATCTCACACTTGGGAATGCCCCAAGCCACAGTGAGAATTTTTGGCGTCCCGTCAACCTTGATCCAATTCTGCAAGCTTCTATTGCAGAATTGAATCAAGGGGAGCCATCTGTAGACACCAAAAATTCTCACCCATCTTATTTGGAACAAAACACAAAAATAAACATACTTCTAGAAACAAGGCGGTCGTCCCGTTTTCGACCAAAGGAATTTTCTTTTTACCGACATTCAAACCTCACATTCCTATGGAAAAGGAGCACGAGCTTTTTATTGAAATCTGTCTTTAACTGACTTCATTCGTATACATATTTTGTTGCTTTTCAAAACATTTCACGGTTTTTGATTTTACCATGTATTATTTTACGTGTTCGATCGATTTATACTTTATTATTATTTGTTATTTTCTTTTGGATTCGTCGTGTATTTAGAAGAGTTATCAAGTCGAATTTAGAGCTCTCGTATTATGTCTCCCATAAACATACTGAATTTCGACCTAGCTCAACTGGTTAGAGTACTTGTATATAACCCATGGGTCTCGGGTTCGATTCTTGGCATGAGCGAGAGCATTTTCTATATTTTGCCTCAGCTCGCGGCATGGTTTCTTTTTATTTTGTTGCCTTACTTAACGAATTCCGCCTTGGCTCAACCGGTAGAGTTGCAGGAGGAGTACACAAAGGTACCGAGTTCGAAACTCAGTATGAGCATTTTCCATTTTTGAACTCCCGATTTTTGCTAGTGGTGGGCTCGCCCAGCTGAATACAGCCCAGGCCCCGATCTGGACCCGTTTTTTTTATTAATAAGGCCCCAGCTGGCTACGAGAAACCTAGTATGACATCTGGCCGCACCCTTCTATTAAAACAACTCATAAAAAACCTACAGAGGGGGACACGTTCTTAGAAGCCGACACCAATCCCGATTATCATTCCATTCTCTCTGTCGATTACTCTTCGTTCTTCACTTTCAAAAACCAGAAGCTAGAACCCAGACTCTCGCTTCAACTCCTCCATCTCCGAAACTCCCGATATCACGCTCCATTTCCATCGAATCGTTCTCTTCTCAGACACTCGCCGCTGTGTAAGTACTGCCCACCGATGTTCAAAATCGCCATCGTCATACACGAATTCCTTCATCCCTTTTCCTCTTCCGTTTTTCATTTTTGCGTTAGTTTTTATTTTCTTTTCGTCTAAGCCCTAGATTCAGAACTTCGAAAATCAATTTCGTATGCTTCTGTTCCTAGTGGTTACGAAATGTAGGTTTGGGGTTCTATACCCTTCGATTTCATCACTCTTTTTTCTGCATGTCCCCAGACTGGTATGGACCTTGAAGTCCACGAACAGTTCGTAAGCTCAAACGGGGAGAAATCTCCAATTCCTTTTTATTCTGCTAACGATATTCTGGTTATTTACACGGTTATCTTGTCGACCTGAAGCAATTCGAGATGCATTGTGGGTTGCTTGCTCGTCCCGGTGTTTGCTATTTTGAATATCTTCACAACTCACGTTTTACCCTAACTCACTTGGTTTCTAATCCTATTGCTGAAGTACATCTGGGGTGTATGATCTGCATATTACGCGTACAGGTTCTTATTTCGAGTTGAAGTTTTGTTCTCTCAAATCATTCTCTCGGCATATTACCTGTTTCGGTTCTATTTCTGTTCTATACTAATCGAACAAGGAGTTTGGTTTTTTGTTTTTATCAGAAGTATCCTCTGGTCATCTTGTGTTGAGATAGTACAGGTCTGCTTAAATTTCTGAGTCGATTCGTGACCAACATAAAACCGCACCGTTGTATTCGAGTTCTGGGGAACTGGTGCTTATCTTCTTCCTGTATTTATACTCATGAACTTTCGCACTCCTTGCGTGTATATGTGCCTACCTGACTGGTCTGCTGAGAGCATTAAGTGTCTTATGTGTGTGCTATGAATGTCTGTGCGGAATCTGGTACTTCCTTCATTATAACATCGGTGTTTATTTCTGACTTAGAGTAGTTTTAGGAGGAAAGATGAATATCAGTATGAATAACCCACTCCTGTTTGGATCGTTAGAATAGGAAGCAATTTTTTGGTAGTCTGTTTATCCACGGTTGAAAATCTGGGTGGTGTGTGTGTGTAAAAGGCTAGAGAAATGTGTTAATCAAGCAACATGTGATCTGCTGATAAAAGTGATGAGTTGGCATTTTGACAGATGGAAAAACAACGACCATAGCAACTCTGTGGAAGGTTTGAAAAACGACTAAGTAACCCCACGTTAGGACCCGCAGATCATGTTATTTTCTTTTTTTTTTTTGTGTTGTTTGCAGCATTTAGTTTAGGCTAAAAACTCTGTTTAAGTTTCTAATTGTTTCAGAATTCATCTCCGATTGTATATAGTTATCTCCTGTCTATTTATTCCTGTTATTATGTACAGCCTTTGGGTGGTCATTGAAAGATAATAAGTAGAGAGAGATAATTGATTAGCAACCCATACATTAGGGTTCACCTTACCGTTGCCTTGTCTGAAAGTTCTAGGGTTAGGTAAATCTGTTTTGTCCTTTGATTATCTCTGAGATCTACCCTCGCATCTATGCTACTTCAGTAACCCCTGAGATTCAGTCTGAGCATGTATGGTTTATGGATGGCTTCTGAAACTCATGCGCGTATGCATATGGTTTATGTGGCTTTATTGAGATTCATGCCCACACTTTGGCTTATTTCGGTGGTTTATTGTATGGGCTTCTTCTGTTTGGGTTTGCATAAACATCAGCCCAAATCTAATCTATTTCAGATTCAGCCCATAACCAGCCAAACGGGCTGGAGCAGGTGACCATAGAAAGCCCATTAGGTTGTCCCTCTTATTGGGCCCTTGAGGCCCACTTTAGAAAAGCTCTAGGTTTGGGTATCCTCAATGCATACGGGTCCTAGACACGGTCCATTCGAGGAATACCCGTTTCTCATTAAAACTTTCCAAATCATCCCCTAATTTCAGAATAAAATGTACAGTCAACAAAAATCCAATCCATTTGTAAATTCGAACTTTTTCTCATTCAGACATGTCTTAAACCTAGTTTCAAACTCTTTTTTTTAGAAAGCCCAAATCTCCAAAACTGGGCCTGATTCCATCAAGCCCGGCCCACTTCCCTTTCCGGCCCACTTCTCAGTCCAGCCCAAACCACCAACCCGGCCTAATTTAACAGCCCAGTCCGAAGCCCACTCGATTTCGGCCCAAGGCCCAAACTCAAGGCCCAAAACCCGAGACTCAAACCCCAAGGCCCAGGCTCGGCCCATAACCCACTTAAACCCAAACCCGAAGCCCAAATCCAGGGCCCAAGGCCTAAATCAAAACCCAAAATCAAGTCAAGTCCAACCAAAACCCAATCTCGGCCCAAACCAAACCGGCCCATCAGCCCACCTCGGCCCAAGGCCCAAACTCAAGGCCCAAAACCCGAGACTCAAACCCCAAGGCCCAGACTCGGCCCATAACCCACTTAAACCCAAACCCGAAGCCCAAATCCAGGGCCCAAGGCCTAAATCAAAACCCAAAATCAAGTCAAGTCCAACCAAAACCCAATCTCGGCCCAAACCAAACCGGCCCATCAGCCCACCTCGGCCCAAACCCCAATCTCGGCCCAAACCAAACCGGCCCATCAGCCCACCTCGGCCCAAACCCAATCTCGGCCCACAATCCAAGCCCAATACCCTCGGCCCAAAGCCCAACAAGGCCCAAGGCCCAAACCGACCAAATGCCCATTCCTTAGCCCATTATCCAAACCCAAGCCCAAAAGCCCAAACTCGGCCCAGTTTGGCCCGAGCCCAAAACCCAAACCCGAAGCATGGCCCACTACTCCTCAAAGTCGGCCCATTACCCAATTTGGCCCAAACGCCCACACTTGACCCAAACACAACCTCGGCCCAAAAGCCCAAACCCGAAGCCCAAACCCGAAGCCCAAACCCGAAGCCCAAACCCGAAGCCCAAACCCGAAGCCCAAACCCGAAGCCCAAACCCGAAGCCCAAACCCGAAGCCCAAACCCGAAGCCCAAACCCCGAAGCCCAAACCCAAGCCCAAACCCGAAGCCCAAACCCGAAGCCCAAACCCCGAAGCCCAAACCCCAAGGCCCAAACTCAAGGCCCAAAACCCGACTCAAACCCCAAGGCCCAGGCTCGGCCCATAACCCACTTAAACCCAAACCCGAAGCCCAAATCCAGGGCCCAAGGCCTAAATCAAAACCCAAAATCAAGTCAAGTCCAACCAAAACCCAATCTCGGCCCAAACCAAACCGGCCCATCAGCCCACCTCGGCCCAAGGCCCAAACTCAAGGCCCAAAACCCGAGACTCAAACCCCAAGGCCCAGACTCAGCCCATAACCCACTTAAACCAAACCCGAAGCCCAAATCCAGGGCCCGAGGCCTAATCAAAACCCAAAATCAAGTCAAGTCCAACCAAAACCCAATCTCGGCCCAAACCAAACCGGCCCATCAGCCCCCTCGGCCCAAACTCGGCCAAACCAAACCGGCCCATCAGCCCACCTCGGCCCAAAACCAATCTCGGCCCAAACCAAACTCGGCCCACAATCCAAGCCCAATACCCTCGGCCCAACCCAACAAGGCCCAAGGCCCAAACCGACCAAATGCCATTCCTTAGCCCATTATCCAAACCCAAGCCCAAAGCCCAACTCGCCCAGTTTGGCCCGAGCCCAAAACCCAAACCCGAAGCATGGCCCACTACTCCTCAAAGTCGGCCCATTACCCAATTTGGCCCAAACGCCCACACTTGACCCAAACAACCTCGGCCCAAAAGCCCAAACCCGAAGCCCAAACCCGAAGCCCAAACCCGAAGCCCAAACCCGAAGGCCCAAACCCGAAGCCCAAACCCGAAGCCCAAACCCGAAGCCCAAAACCCGAAGCCCAAACCCGAAGCCCAAACCCGAAGCCCAAACCCAAGCCCAAACCCGAAGCCCAAACCCCGAAGCCCAAAAACTTTGTCCTTGACCAAAAAAGTGTTGACCTTGACCCAAAAACGTTGACCTTGACCTTGACCCAACTTGGACTCAGCCCGAGCTCAATCTAGTTCAAGCCTAAACCTCAATCCAAACCGAACTCGAACCTCAATCCAATCCAAACTCGACCTCAATCCAATTCAAATCCAATTCGTTTCAATCTCAGTTCAATTTTGACGCATTCACTTCAAACCGACTTGTAAATTCCTTCAAAATCCAAAAATCCAGAGAATCCTCCTTCTCGAATTTCAAACAGTCTTTTATTCAAAGTTCACCAAGTTTCAAAAAACCATTTTGTAGGATTTTAAAGGAAAAACTCTTCTCACATCACAGAAAACTCTTCTCTATTGCAGAAAGTTCTTCTCACATATACAGAAAGTTTTCTCCTAAAACGTTTCTCAAAATCAGTGTTTCTTCATCGAGAATTCCGAACAACTTTCAAAGTTTTCTAACTTGTTTTCAAATCCCAATAATTTGTTTCGGGGAGCAGAATGTCTAACCCTTCAAAACATTTTTTTCCTGGTTAGACATTGCTTGTTTCTCTTCCAAATTAAAAAATCCGAGGCGGGGCACTGGGGTCATAACCTCCTAGTCGCTCTGGATCTCTTTAGGCGGGGCATTAGGGTGACAAACCTCCCCTAACTGCAGCCTAGATTTTTACAAGGCGGGGTGCTAGGGAAGTAACGACCTCTAGTTGCAGCCGGGATTTAGAATCGTCTAACTCCCTTCCGCTCGATTTCAATTTTTTGGTTTTTAATGTTTTAAAACCCGGGAGTTAGAGACGTTATTAGGGTTTGACCGAGAACATCTCATTCATGGTGTTTCTCTCTGAACCCTATTTTCGACTAAATTCATTGCCCCATCTTCGAGCCTTGGCACTTACCATCAATTAAGTGTCATGTTCGAGGGGGTACATAGGGTAATCCTCGGGATTATCCGCCCTTTCACACAAAAAATGATTTCCAGTTTTAAAAACCTTTAAAGAGAGACAATTCCGAATAAGCCAATCCAACATTTCCATTAGAGCTCTAGGACCCATAAAAACTTCTTAATCCTCCTCTGAACCAACTCTAAGTCACCTAGGACCTCCAATTCTTGAAGACTCTTAGAAGCCTGAAACATCTTCGAAACCTGAATACACCAACTGACCCGAATACCCTCAACCCCACAACACGACTAGAACACCTCCCAAACACTCAAAACCTTCTTTGGCTCCCACAAAAATTCAATCCGTCATACTCCAAGTCTTGTACATACACTCAACCTCAGCTTTTTCTCAAATCTTCATCATTCACCATTCCTCTTCTTGGCGCTAGCTTGGCAGAAAGCTCGCCTCATCCACTCCCTCTCTCTCTCTCCCGTCCTACTCCTACCCTTGGCTTTTGATGAATCTCTTTAATAAGGTTTTGAAAGAAGATAATCCCGACAATTGGAGACGAGGTTTCCTCGGCACCAATCCGAAGTCGTGGTCGTTGCCACTTCTCAAAGGGGTGTAACCCAGTACGAACCCACAAAGAATCTCTAACGTGACCAGATAAGTCCTATCCATAGGCAACAATCTCAGAGTCAATTAACGGTTCTTAGAACCCGATCTTCCTTCCTATTATCATAGGTCAAACTAGGTGGCGACTCTAGTCAAATCCGCCTTAAAGAGGCATCAGTCCGCGTGGGGCCCATTGAGAGCGGGTGTAGTGTTCATCGGCACTCCCCTTAAGCTTTCTGGGAAAGACGGACGATTAAAGTAGGTATTTGAGGGCTGCCAGATTAACGGGTTTTCGCCCTCCACAGAATGGCAGTTTCTAGGCTTTTAGATAGACCCCCCTCATACCGAAAAAATCACCCTCCACAACAGCGACACATCATTACATGTGTACAACGTCAATATGAATTAAAAAAATTTTGTACTGCGGTGATTAGTAATTTTGTACTGCGAATAGCAACCCCCTAATCTTAACTGTCCACTAATCCTTTTTTTTCTTTTATGTGATAAAAGGTATACGATGTCAATGAAATAATATTTTAATTAAAAGACAAGTATACGTAACCGCACCCTACTAACTAAATCATTATTGTTTTTCTTCAACATTCTAAATTATAGTAACAATGATAATTTTTTTATTTTAAATAGATCTAGTAAAATAATTTGACTAAAAATAATGTATAGATGTCTATAAATAATTGTGCTATTTTTTCCTATGTCTTATTTTGATTTATTATATTTTACTAATACCTTTGTTTATGTTTTTATAATATTTTATTTAATATGACTAACTTTATAATTATAAAATAACTCATAAACTACACAAAACCTCATATGACCGTATATAAATATATACATATGACTATAACAATAATACTTTCTTATTTCTATATATAAAAATGTGTATATATCAATTCAAACTTAAATGCATGAATTAAATTAATAAATTAGAAAATGTTTAATTGTAGTTTGACCCAAAACCTCAAATCCTCGATTAAACTTTCAATAACTTTACACTTCTACGGTATATTTGGGGTTTATGGTGTTTTTTTATCATTCATTTTTTACGACTTATAACATTGTATTTATCGACCCTAAACCTTTAATTTCAAATTCTAAAATAAACCTTCGATGATTTAGCAATCCTATGGTATAATTTGGGGTTATGGTATCTTTCTTATTCATTTTGTAGCCTTATAAAGTTTCACTAATCTCAAATGACTTTTTAACAATCCTAAACTCATGACTTCAAACCTTAAAATAAATCTTTGACAATTTAGCATTTCTAGGGTATGTCTGGGGTTTTGGGTATCTTTTTGTAGTTTGTAGGGTACAACCTTATAACATTACAATTTCTTGGCAGTTTTAGAGTTTAAAGTCAAGGTTTCCACGATTTCAGACAAACGTGTCCACCTGATAGTATAAAAAGTTTCCACTTTGTTTTATATACGTTTCCACAATTATATATAAACGTCTCCAGGTCATAAAAACTTTCCACAATTTTATAAACATTTCGATTTTTATATTAACGTTTCCTAAATTTTATATAAACATTTTGACAATTTTATATTTACGTTTCCATATAAACCTTTCCACGACATGATTACATATAAACATTTTTCATAATTATATGAATGTTTCCACACCACAATTATATAATGTTTCCACGATGGTATAAAGGCTTCCACGATTTTAGACAAACGTATCCACCTAATAGTACAAAACGTTTCCTCTTTGTTTTATTTACGTTTCCACAATTAAATATAAACGTCTCCAGGTCATAAAAACGTTTCCACAATTTTATATAAACGTTTCGACGATTTTATATTAACGTTTCCACAATTTTGTATAAACGTTTTGATGATTTTATATTAACGTTTCCATATAAACCTTTCCACGACATGATTACATATAAACAATTTTTATAATTATATATGAATGTTTCTACGCCACAATTATATAATATTTTCACGATGGTATATAGGTTTCCACGATTTCAGACAAACGTGTCAACCTTATAGTATAAAACGTTTCCACTTTGTTTTATACGTTTCCACATTTCTATAGAAACCTGAACAATTCCATGATAATATATAATGCTTCCATACCACGGTTCCAACGTTTCCATGCCACAATTAAGAATAATATTTATTCCGCTATGCATGAAGGTTTCCACGTTTTATATAAACTTTTACACGTTTTTATATAAACATTTTCACCTTTTTATATTACGTTTCCACGTTTTTATATATTATAGATGATAACTTATAACCCGTACGTTCAATATTTTTTAAAAGTATTATACAATTTATAAAAATATAAACATTAGATTAATGTTTTTTATATTACCAACTTTTTTATTAAAAAAGAAATTATTCAATTGATTAAGGCATGTAATATTTAATTGATATTTACTCTCTATATATATATATTAAAAAACTATTTTTCTTTAAAAATATATGAATATTTAACTTAGTGTTTTCCATTAATTCAATTTTTTTTTAATTTATTCAACCTGATTAAATTATGTAATGTATTTGAATTGATATATGTTAATCGGTAAATATTATCACAATAAATAATTAATAATATGTGTATATGAATATATTCATATAAACTTTTTTATAAAAAGTAGTGAATAATTTTATAAAATAACTATATATTTAGTTAAATATTACGTAGAGGACAAAATAATATTATGGTATTTAAAAAATAAAAAAATAGAAATAGGCTGCAGTTTTGTCAGACTTGACATCCGCCGCATATGAATATAGATCCGCTACCGTTCTATAACTTTATTTTTCAACTTATCTTCACTGTACCGAACTTATCTTCACTGTACCGATATCTTTTTTAAATAAAATAATGTTCCGTGAGGGACGGAAGATATGTTTCCGTCATGTAATCCTCGCCCGCCCATATGTACTTTCACATTGAAAGTACGTAATATGCTTTCCCCTCAATAATTAGCACCATGTGTGCGCGTGTGCCAAGAAGTTTCTCAGTCAAATCATGAAACTTACATAACCAATTAGACAAAGGTTTAAATTATTCTATTGGTACTATTTTATTAACTATTGATTATAATCCAACAATTCAGACTGAATTTACTATAAAATACATGATCATTAGAGGTGTTTCGTTGAGTATAATGATAGCTTGTTAGTCAATTTGAACCTTACTTATTAGATAATGGTCTAGTTTGTTTAAGATTAATAATTGTGACTACTAATATTTGTTTACTATTTTTTCATGTAAAGAGAAGGTGTTAGTTTACCTGATGCCTGATTTATAATGTACAATATTTTTAATTACGATACGTGAGATGATAAATTAATTTACACCAAGTCCTAAATATGAGAAAGCTCCCCGGTCAGGAGGTGGATTACGAATTCCCTTGATCTTTTACTAGTTTGGGCTTATTAAATGTGCGAATGGGTCATTCGTTTGGCCCTATCGACGATTACTCTTCAAAATATAGTATTCTTTTGAACGGTTACCTTTTTTTCTACGAAAAAGAATGCTGACGGATAGGAGGTGAGGCGTATGTCTCCTCATTATCATTGGGCCTAGATGGGTTGGATGGGTCATTCGAGGAACACGGCCCATTTGATTGCCCCAGTTCGAGTAAAATGGCAAGTATCGGAATATGAGAATTAGCGAGCAATGGTGTGTTCCATTTCACAATGGCAAACGGATTATCGACGCTTTTCATGGCATTTCAATATTTTTTTTCCAACAATGCAAATTCTTCGCTGCAGATAACTAGTCTAGCCATCTTCGCTACATATGAGAAGGGAATTGGCAGGGATCATTAACACGTCAACATAAATTTGTATTTTTTTTCTTTTTCATTTTTAAAGATTTTTGTTATTTTTCTTTTTTATCATAAAATTTTTTAAATTATTGTAAATTTTAATATATAAGTCCAAAATGAAAAAAACATATATCATTGTTCATCTAAATTCAAGCTCTTCAAAACAAGACCAGTCATGAATATATTTTGACAATTTTTTTAAAAAAAATTATTTTTACATGTATAATGTACAGAACGTAAAAGAAAACTTGTACAGATAGTCATATAAACATGTACAAATGTTCAGTAAAACATGTACATCTACACGTAAAAACATGTACATCCTCACATTAAAAATATACAGATGGTCACATAAATCAGTACGAATCATTAAATATGTACATCTTTAGATTAAAATATGTACATATAAGGGAGAAAACTTGTACATATGGCCATACAAACATGTACAAATGTTCATTAATGAACATTTAAATTCTCACATTAGAACATGTACATTGTCACATCAAAACATATGCATTCTCACATTAAAATATGTACATACATCCTCACATTAAAATATCATCGTATACATGTAAAAATAATTTTTTAAAAAGTTGTCAAAACATATCCATGTCTGGTCTTATTTTGAAGAGCTTGAATTTAGGTGAATAATGATATAATTTTTTTCATTTTGGACTTATATATTAAAAGTTACTACTATTTATGTTGGGAGTGAGCGCCGGTCACTGCGATTGTTTTAATTGTTTTTTTTGTATTTTTTTTTCAAAATTTTTATTCTTTTTCTTTTTATCACAAAAAACTTTAAATTGTTGTAACTTTTAATATATAAGTCTAAAATGAAAAAAAATTATATCATTGTTCACCTAAATTCAAGCTCTTCAAAACAAGACCAGACATGGATATTTTTTGTCAACTTTGAAAAAAATTATTTTTATATGTATAGTGCACAAAACGTAAAAAAAACTTGTACATATAGTCATGCAAACATGTACAAATGTTCATTAAAACATGTACATCTACACGTAAAAACTTGTACATCATCGCATTAACTCGACAGATTTTTAGGGTTTGTGGTAGCGGGTTTAATGGCCCTAAACCCGCCACTGTAAACCTTAAAAATGTCTTCGACGTTTTTAGCTATCCTAGGGTGGGTTTTGGGGTGTTTTGGGGGGTAGGGTAATCTATTTGGAATTTGTTTCGTACTTTATATTGTAGCAACTAACTCGACAGGTTTTTAGGGTTTGTGGTAGCGGGTTTAGGGACCCTAAACCCGCCACTGTAAACCCTAAAAATGCCTTCGACGTTTTAGCTATCCTAGGGGTTTTGGGGTGTTTTGGGGGTAGGGTAATCTATTTGGAATTTGTTTCGTACTTTATATTGTAGCAACTAACTCGACAGGTTTTTAGGGTTTGTGGTAGCGGGTTTAGGGTCGCTAGACCCTAAACCCGCCACTGCAAACCCTAAAATGCCTTCGTCGTTTTAGCTATCCTAGGGTGGTTTTGGGGTGTTTTGGGGGTAGGGTAATCTATTTGGAAACCGTTCTATACTTTACATTGTAGCAACTAACTCGACAGGTTTATAGGGTTTGTGGTCGCGGGTCTAGGGTCTGCCACTATAAACCCTAAAAATGCTTTCGATGTTTTTTAGCTTTCCTATGGTGGGTTTTAGGGTGTGTGGGGTTAGGGTCATCTATTTGAAAGCCATTATATACTTTAATGTGAGAATGTACATATTTTAATGTGAGAATGTACATGTTTTAATGTGACGATGTACATGTTCAAATGTGAGAATGTACATGTTCAATATGAGAATGTATATGTTTTAATGAACATATGTACATGTTTGTATGACTGAAATACCCCGTAATTAAAAATAGTGATTAATTAGGCTAATAAGTAATTTAGAAGCTTGATTAAGTGTAAATAATCATAAGGGAACAAATCCCGAAGAAAACGGATCCTTAAAACGGTTTAAAAACATTACCGAACCTTAAGCACGTTTTTCGAGGTAACCGGGAAAACGTGTCTTTAAGCGGGTCAAATAGACTCGTAACAATTTTGGTCAACTAATAATCATTAATAAATATTAGTGAAGCTGTAGGACCAATAAAATCAATAAAACGAGAAATTAGTAAAAACTGTCAAAAACGGGAAGTTGTGGGGTAGAAATATAATTAACACAAACTTATGTGTCCAAGAATGTAAAAAGAATTTTAAAACCCCCTTGGTCTATGTGTGCTGTCCGATTTTACATATATACACACACACACACACTCTACTCTCCTCTTATTAGCTAAAAACAAAAATAATAAAGTAACTCTCTCCTCACTTTATTACTTTATTTCCCTCACTCACAATTCTCTCTCCTACCCATTCTCTTTACTCACGTAAGACTCACCCCCTCACTCTCTCTTTTCCTCTTCTTCTACCTCCATGCGATTTCCATGGTGAAAGCAAAGAACCACTAAAAACCTCTACTTCTCTCCTTTGTAACTCTCTCCAAACTTCTCCAAAAATTATAAAAACACCACCATTGTAATCCTCTCCTCGAGAGCTACGTTTTCACCTTTCCAAAATCCAAAAACAAGCACTTTCGATTTTATGGGTATACCCCATTGGGAGTTTCAACACCACCATTAGAAGGCCCTCCTTCTCCTTGTTCTTCTAAGGTAAAAATATTTCGAAAACTCCATCTTTTTCTAGCTCTTGTGGGCAAAACGAAAATCTAGACTAAACCCTTGTTTGGTCTCTTGTGTTCTAGCCGATTTTGGCTTGTTGAAGGAGTTGGAAATCTTGTTCTTGAACCACTCCAAGCTTCATTTGCACTCTTGGGAGGTAATATAGATTCTAAACCCTAGAAACCTACATCGAAAGCTTAAATGATATTAAGAGTAGTTTTTGGTATTGAATGTGTGTGTATATATGGGTGATAATGTTAGATTTGTTGAATACCAAAACCGGTAGAGAGAGAAGGAAGGAGAAAGAAGAAGAAAGAAAAACTAGAAGAGAAACAAGGTAAGGATACTCTTTTGTATAACTTGGTATGTATATGTATAATGTACATTTTTAGAAATGGAAATTGGTATTGTAAAATGATAATGCATTGGTAGTATAATGTGTAAGAGAATATAAGCATTTTGAAGCTTTAAAAGATGTGTAAAACTTATTGGAAACAGATTGGGATTTAGTTGTTGAGTGCAGGAAATTTTAGTGGTCTTAATGTTATTTTAGCATTAGTATTTGTATATGAGAGCTTGTATATGGTTGATGTTTATAAACAGGTGAGAATGAATGAAAAATGTGTTTAAAACAATGTGGTGAGAGTGTAAAAATATAGGGGAGGTTATGCCAAAATTTATCTAGAATTAGAACACTTAGTGAATTATAAACTAGGTGAATGATGTAAGTTGTACAGATTTTGAGATAGATAGATAGAGGGAAGATGGGGAGAGATAGTTAATGTAGTTGTAATATATTAGAGGTGTTAGCAATGACATTAGAAGAGGGAGTTGTAGATGGAGAGTGTTAGTGTTAAAATCTGTAGCAAAACACAACTAGGAAACAACTAGTGAAAGTGTGAGTTGAAACTTAGAAAATTAGGTGAGTGAATGAGTATAGAATTGTGTAATGAATTAGGAAATGAATTAGTATGGTTTAGGGTGTTTAAATTGCACAAAAACATGTTAGGATGTATGTAGGAAGATTGGGGAAACAATGGGTGAAATTGGGAAAGAAAAATAAAAACTGTAACAAGGTTCTGGAACCGTCCGACCCAGACGGTGAGTCGGACGTGGGTCGGACGGGGCTTAAGAAACGAAAACCAGACTTTCTGGAATGGTCCGACCCAGAGCCGTGAGTCGGACGTGGGTCGGACATGGCTTAAATAACGAAACGTAAACCTTCTGTAATGGTCCGACCCAGGGCCGTGGATCGGACGTGGGTCGGACGGGCAAAAAATATAAGGGTCGAAGTTTCTGACTTCGTCCGACCCAGACGGTGAGTCGGACGTGGGTCGGACGGAGCTGTGGCTCGAGACCAAAACCTTCTGGAATGGTCCGACCCAGAGGGTATGGGTCGGACGGAATAGTGCTGGGTCGGACAGGGTAATTTTCTGGAACCGAATCTTACTGGAATGGTCTGACCCAGGGCTTGGGTCGGACGGTGGGTCGGACAGCCCAATCCTGATAAAAAAAAATTATTTTAATTTAAATAATAATGGTATTATATATATAATGTACACCCATACATATATGTATAGTACATGAATGTAAGCATGCAAACCTTAAGTAAGAAAATAAAAACTTAAGTAATGAAAAATAAGTAAGTAAGTGTGAGTGTAAGAAGTATAAGGACATAGTAAGTATGGTTACGTAAGGATAGCTAGATTAATCATTGATTGTATGTATATAATGACTTGATTTGTGACACCGAAGACGTTTGGAATTACGGACAACGGTGAACGGTATGGATCTCTCATGCCCGTTGCTATCTTGG